>JAUMHA010106290.1:0-17867 GCA_032359765.1 Saxidomus gigantea
AGAGGAAAGCTTGAAATAAACACAGAATTTGCGGTTGAAAATAAAACTTGCAAGTCAAAGACCTTATTGACAGAGGAATTGTGATATAAGGCGTCGTAGCGGGTGTAGTTCAAAGTCCTTTTGGTCGAAATCCCCTTGGTCCAAAAATGGCGTAGTAGTCATAATCCCCTCAAGCATACATGTATATTGAATGAACAAATCTTACTAAACGTTTTGTTTGTGTCTAGTTTTACTTTACTATAGTAAATGATTGAAAAAAATACTGAAATTACAATTGTAAAATCAATTGAGGGGACTATGGCTACCATGTCATTTTTGGACCAAGGGGATTTCGACCCAGCGGATTTTGAGTGTCTCCCCGTCGAAGCATAGGATTGCTTAAGCCACCCTTGTATCCTGCTGTAGTAACGCTATTCAATATTCACTTGTTTTCCAATCGTTCATATGTATGTTATAAGACATACATATTCAGGAGTCATGGTTGATTAAACTGAAAAGTATAATTATACAATTTTATTACAAGCATAACACTATTGGAGAAGACATTCCGTTTACATTTTGAAAATGAGGAATTAATTTTTTATTTATTCGCCTCGTATGGATACTTATCTACTGGAACTTTCCTTTACACCTTCAGCGATCATTAGCTATATAAACAATCAATCAATAAAGGGTTTATCGTACACTAACCTGTTCATGTTTATGCTCATGCATTGTTAGGTCGAAAGAAATATGAAATATGTTAGCATTTTTCACGAAACAGGCGAAACGCTGGACCAGCATTAATACCAGGACAAGAGTGTTGTTTGTATATACATCCTTCGGCGCTTTTGAACTGATACCTTATTGTTTATCATAGTATATATCATGATACTCTATCGTGCCACCCATCACCGCAATTGATATTCTAACAGGATTATCAATATGTCTGCAGTTATTAATTAATGCCGCACCTGTAGCGAGCGATGTTCATTTAGTGCCGAAACTTTTGACCTGTTGTCAGTTGTGGTTATCTTCAAGCAGTTTATATGTTAAGATTATTTATATCTTACATTTTATGCATATGTTACTGGCATAAGATTAACATGCATATTGCATTGGTTTGAAAATGCCTTTGTTTATTTCTTAAATTCTAAGCGATGCGAGGAAATCGTAAAGAAATATTAATTCCTCAATATCAATTCGAAAGTTTTTATGGCACGCGCAATTAACATTTTAACAACAAAAATAAGCAATACAAGGTACACATGTTTTTTATTACATATTTTTACTTGCTGTCGATTAGAATTTCTAAGAAATACAGGAAAAGCAAGATAATATAACTGATTCCAATTAAGATGCTTTAGTAAGGTATCATTCTGAAAAATCTATGTCTTTGATAAGAGTTAATTAATACATACTTTACTTTAGCCAATTCTTAAAATCGCTATTGAAAACGTTAAAATTAGTTCTCTTTATTTACAAGTTGTTTCTGTTCCAAATATAAAGAGAGTTCTGTGATTGCTGCAGCTTAACATACGCAAGGTGGTCTTTATTTGGAAGTGGTATTCAACAAAAGTTTTACTGAATACCGCAGCTTCGGGATCACATATTTCACTTGCTATATGCTCCGTAAGGGGTATATAGTTCATGTAGCAGCTTCATTGTTATGAAAAAGCCATGATCACTTGGAATTTAAATTCAAGTTAATAAAGTGGGAAGGTCAGGTATTGGAACCTCAGCATCTCTTACGTGATGCCGATAAACTAAATTTTAGACATAAAGGAAGAAATTTACCTGACGGCAATTTCCAGTCAGTATATTGAGGGTCGATCGCGAAACTATTGTATCTGCTTCTATTCTTATATGGAGATACAAAAGTTTCACGATCAACCCTCGATATGTAAGAGTGTGACTGATGGTCCACGTGTAAAGCGGCGAAGACAAGTTGGTACTACGTGTGTTCCTAGCAGTTGTATTCAATGACGCAACCGGTTTTCTTTCAGCACCCAAACACCACTTACCAGCAACACAAGAAGCGGTCCCTGAACTTGGCGGTCCGGACAGAGAGGGGGACTTATCCCCAGCCCGTTAGCGAGCCCAAGGGAAGGGATGCCATCCCTAATTCCCGATAACACACATAGCGGCAACCCATGTATGGTAGAAGGTACTGGATCGTGTAACGTCCGAGTTCACTCGGATAGAATAATGAATTTACTGATAGCTATAGAATAAGGATGGTTTAATGATAGCTATAGAATAGTGATAGCTACAGAATAATTATAGCTACAGAATAATGCTATTATATTTTTCTATTTACGCTTAATGCTGTTGACGATTACCTTTCAATCATATTCATGTCACAAAACTTTCTTTAGTTACATGTTTGCAATATAACTGGAAAAACACATGACACATGTTAGCAGGTACTTTCGATTTCAAAAGCGACGTTAGGACTGTTTTTGTACGTTACTGAAAAGGCATCATTCTTTGGGATATAAAAATGAATTAATAGTGTAACATTTAAACTGATCATGGGGCTTTAAACTAATAATCATAAAATATCTAAACCAAGAAATAAGGGTTGGTGATAAAAACAGTCAGAAAAAAGTAAAAATATGCCTTATGTATAATCGCAAATATCAATATTAATTTTGTTGAAATGTATATATGAATAAAATTCTAATTTGAAAATTGTAAACGGGAAAACATTGAAAAATATCACGTAAATCATTTACGTTATAGTCCACCGCAAGTTAAGCTATTGATTTTGTCGTATATGTTGTTGTTGTCCTTCATTTAGTGTTGCTTATAGTCCCGACCTCACTTGGGATTTTCACAAGAGACCACTTGTCAAGACTCCTGACTGGCTCAAGTTGAAGAGAAAGATGTAGATACAAGGAATACCGGACCTTAGATCTTTTTCAAATAGACCCATTGCTTCTCTTGCGTGTGCGGTGTATAGCACTGATACACGTGACACCACATCTGGGTTTTTAACCAGTTCATCTCTAGATGACTGGAAAAAGGCTGAAAAGCAGTTCTGAAATTCCCAGTGCCTGCTCGGGATTCGAGCCGAAGATCTCCGGATAGGTAGTCCAGAGCGTAACGTGCCATGTTTTGATTTGAGTGACTCTCTCAGAAACCAATATAGTCAAACATGTCTAAGAAGCTAGCCATAAAATGCATTACACGTGGTCACAGACGGTTGCTATAAACAAGTGTATTTCACATGCAGATGTACATAAGTATTAACGTTACTTTATGTTCAGCTGTCTTAGGCAGACGGCAACTAAATTTAGGAAACCATCGGCACAGGTTCAACTGTAGAAAACAAATTCTGTGAAAATTAATTGTAACATGTCTACTGTTACTCCTGACCTTTGAGCAACAGAGCGTTTCAGATTAAATGAATTTCCTTTGCGTACATTGGAAACCTAGTACATAACTGCATTTACACACGCTTATAGCGTGAAATAGGAAAACGGAACCGATACTGGAATAAAGTATCCACACCGTGCCTGAAGCCGTACGGAACAGTAATCAAGCCGATGATGTTTATAAACATTGTGGTCTGTGCATCAGGCAAGATATGGTTCAGTGTTCAATATCACACATAAGAGAAGTTTATTAGTGCGATTACTTAAACAGAACTTACTTGTAAATGTACTTAATAAATTAAAATGAAAAACTCTAAGAAGAAACATATATATGTTAAATGATACGTGACCATTTTTTTTTCGAAATATTTTCTTGATTTACATTGACAAGAATATTTCATATTGTGTGAGAGGAGTTTTATTAAACGATTTTAATACAGAATTTCAAATGAGACTCTCACTTCGGAAGGAAATAAACGTGTTGGTTTAAAAGGAACTAAAAAGAGCACACGCTTTGAGGGAACCGTAAGTGAACATTTCATTAAAAATTTTGAGATATTATTATAAAAAAAAAATAGTTTATGTAGTAAGTGTTAGCCATTGGAAAACCTCAGTAACTATATGAGAAAAGGTATTAGAAATATTCCCGCGCTATAAATTTCTTTACAGATTTAGATGAGTGTAAATCGTCTTAGTGATTCTTTGAACTTTTAGTAGAATAGAGTTTTAAAGAAATAAGAGACACTCAAAGAACATAGTGAGTATAAAGTAAACATGAAATGTTATGTACACCACTTTAATTGATAGATAACGGTTTTTAATATTCAATTTAATTTTGCGTAACTCGTCTGATGTGAGTTCTCCTTCTATCGTATTTTTGCATTTCAGTCTCGGTTTTATTGTATAGTAATTTTGGTATTTGCGATTTCACATACGGCATTTAAAGGCCGTAACTATTTTTAAAGTGCGGCAATTAAAACCTGCATTTTTCGAACTGCATAAATGTCATTGTACGACGTAACCAATCAGAAACGACGTTACGCAAAAAGTTCGTTTATTCTTCTTTCTTTTTCTTTCTTACTTTATATTCAAAATCTTTTTTTATGTGACATACGTTCCGTTATAGTAAATAAGAATACAAATCACCACGTAATTTGAAGAAAATTGATCTTTAGATAGTCATGGCTTCTTTTAAATTATGAAATACAATTGCGTTCAATTTACTTTGATCTCGGGTTTGTGAAACGAATGACTGGTATTTCGGTTTGTTTTTCTTACCCTGCGCTAGACTGAAAAATATGCTATGTTCATACTTTCTTACCAAAAGTAATGGGCAACAACAATAAACACGAAAATAAATAGAATTCGTAATCAGTGGCTGATTACCGTTTGACAATAAAACATATGGTTACTGACTTGCCGTCTATGAGGAATCAACAGTTTACTCAAGTACTTTAAAGTTAAATCAATACTTTCGATGTAAAAAAATGTGTAGGTCTTACATTACCAAGAAAGGTACATGTATTTTAACGGCAAAATTGGCCGTAAAATTTTCGAAATACCCCCTACCATTACCTTTTAATTGTACACGCTTTCAATAAATACGTAGCACAGCATATTTGTTTTTAATGATATTGCAAAGGAAACATTGTCTGAAAACGCTTTCTTTGTGAAAAAGCGTGATAAATAAGTCAACATGGTTCTAGACTTAATAAAACACAGTTCTATCGTTAATCTAATCATACGTTTATAATTGTAGGTATCAGTGTTTAATGTCTCAGGATCACATTTACAAGTAGCTCTAATTTTGCCACGAAAGATCTCTCACTGACAGAAATGACCTTTATTTGTACCAAAAACATTCCTAACTTTGCTTTTCAAATTGATACGTACATATCAGAAAGAATGATTATTGCAAAATAATAAGAAAAGCTTTCTGTCAGCTTTTCTTGAAGAAACAACTTGAATACGATAGAAAGGCATAAGGCATATGCTAATATTGTTTTAGTGTGAATAGAACCTGGTTCTATTATTATACTATCTTCAAATTGTTCCTGTGACTTTAAAGTGCTTACACCAAAAAGGAAATAATGTAATGTAGCAAAGCACAAAGCAAGAACGAGCGGACTTGAGAAAAAATATTTTCCGTAGTTTAAATCATTTCGAGAATTTTGGCGATTATCATATCATCATATCTCTGCAAGGCGTCATATCTCATTATGATCAGGATCATATCTCATGTATCAAATACCACCGCTTTATAGGTAAATACCATCTTATCGGAGTCTTGATATATTTTGATGAGACAACTGGTGGTTTATTGGTAAGATATGATGTACTTTTATGTTATTTACTTTTAGGAAGCAAATCACGGGTATTAAGCGGTGTATTAATGTTGTATTTTCATATTAAGCCCGACGCCAGAGGTTCGTTACTGAGCCGTTGATAACATAAAACTCATAGCGAGAAATCAAATAAAACAAATTAATTCATGGAAGGTTAATAAGTAAAGTTATTTCAATTAACCATTTTCATCTTTATATTTCACTTCATTTCATTAAAAGAGATTATGTCTTGGTCCATATTTAAGTAACATAATATTTCAACGGTAATAACTCTAACATGCTGTGTGCATTTGGATACAGATACTCTGATTCCATGTGATATGCACTCAAAGAGAGAAATTGAAGATTTTCGGTTGTTGTTTTTTTTCATACTAATATGTTTTAGCACGTTTGCGAGATACATTAATTTAAAATCACTCACGTGATGGAGCAACGTTTATCGTAGAGAAATAGTGATGGAAAAAACATGCATGTAAAGAAAGTGAAAATTGCTATTTCACCTTGAAAACAGATGTCATTGTAACCTGCTAATTATTATATCGTATTCAGGACTAACAAATCTAAGCATTTTTACCATTCGGACAGCTCAACTTATTGTTCGGAGGTGTCGTCGCTGAATGCCTTGAAGCTGCTTGAAACCTTCTGTGGTGCATACACCTCTACTATTGGTAACGCATACCACTACACGTTGGAATGACAATACTTCTTAATCAGCACAAAAGGGTGTCTAGATATAACAGTATAGTAAGCATAGCATATGCAACATTTACTCAGTAACGAATATAAATATGTTAAACGTGGCACAGAAAATACATATTTGCTACTTTGTGCAAGAAATGGTTCGGGCAAGACATTCGGAAAACAATGGTTCCTCACTACATTATTTCCTATTTTCAATTGAATGAATATCTCGTTAAATTCATGATTTTGATAAACGCAATATTTTTATGTAAGTCTATTATCCAACACCTACTCGTATTCGCAAATTAAAACAAAGGTAAACAGCGATTTTAGAAAGAATACTTCATACGAGAGTTTAGAACTAATGCTTGATATAATTTTAATTCTTATATGTGAAATGGCCATTTTGTAAACTTGATAAAATCAAGATACGAGCGCCTGTGTACTAAGTGGAAATTGACTGACTGAACAGCGGGAAGTGCAGATAGTTATCAGGCAGTACGTGGTGTTTAGGCTGATTATGATCTAAACTGATCAAAAAGATCTAATCACCTGCCAACAACAGGGTTAAGTTTAAAATATCGATGCTTACTCTAGAAAAAGATTTTCATACAAGCAAATTTAAAATATCGATGTTTACTCTAGAAAATGATTTTCACCCAGTAAAGTTTAAAATATCGATGCTTACTGTAGAAAATGATTTAAACTCAGTAAAGTTTAAAATATCGATGCTTACTCTAGACAATGATTTTAACTCAGTAAAGTTTAAAATAACCATGCTTACTCTAGAAAAATGATTTTCACCCAGTAAAGTTTAAAATATCGATGCTTACTGTAGAAAATGATTTTCACCTATTAAATGTAATTTTTTCTGTAAGTAAACCTATACTATTACTTCATTAAGATGATGGGCTCCCGCCTGCGGTTTATAGTTGCTTACATCTATGATTGCTTGGGAGCAGAAATTGAATCTTGACAGATATGTGCCCACTATTGGCATCATTCTAAAATTTCAGGATTTCAAAAAAACGCAAAGAACCTACAACATAAAAAGGTGATAGAAATTAACAGTTTTCAGTATAATACAACTAAAATTTACAATTAACAATCATTCTTTATACTATTTGTAACACAGTCGTTTATAAAATAGCAAATAAACAACCTTTCATAACTTTATGGCCATTAAAACGAAACAATTAGGTAGTGAGAATACGTTATTGACTAATTTACTGAAGCATGTCAAGGCAATGCCCATGGCAATTGTGAATTAATAAAAAAAATTACATAATTCATCATTTTGATGACAAGCAATCTGACTACTCGCTACAATTTGTTTTTTTAAGCAAAACTTCTGTCAGTGAAAAATTATTTTAATATATTATTTGATATAACTGCAAAATGAAATCAATGATAGTAAAATTAAAACCAGGTTGTGAAGATTACATGCAATACATTTTATTACAACAGAATAATATAACTACACATTAAAGTTATGAAATGGAGCGAAACGGAAGGTGAGGTGAAAAAGAAGGTACATGTACTTGGTTCATAAAATAGTGAAATAGGGGACTGCCAATCCGTCTGCGTTCGTCAGCGCGTTAAATATTCGGTCAATATTTATACACTTTGATGCCTGCTATTTTGTTTCAGCCTTAACTCTTCAAACATAATCCCAATATTCCATTGTGCGATGTCTAGATCAAATCTATTTACTCAAACAAAATTATTTTTGAAATGATAACCTTTGTCATAACATATGCTGTTCAAATATTAAGTTGGGAGAAAACGAGAGATATGAGAGGCCCAAGTAAAACAATTGCCTGTAGTGGCTTTTTGGTTTAACATATTTCCAATGCCCCTATGTAATAAATTAAGAACCTGTAACATACTACATTTGTTACCAAGATAAAACGTTTTATTTTAGTTTTGTGATCGTCTTACAAGTCTAGGCAATGTAGAAGGTAACAACATTCATTGACACATGCTAGACTTATTTCACAACATTTTATACATAACCAATAGACTTCGAGCCATTCTTTTGTCGGTCCGTTAGGAGCCGTAACTAGGGAAGCTGATCATTAGTTGTAGTTATGCTAAATATATTGTTCACGTTCTGGTAGAACTCGGTAATTAATACTCATCAATTATGTAAGTTATAACAATTTTTTGAGTAGAATACCACACTCTGCGGTCGATGTGCTAGCCGAGTTAATGATCAGCTTCCCTTGTAACGGTTCCTAACGGACCGACAAAAGAATGGCTTGAAGACTATTGGTTATGTATAAAATGTTGTGAAATAAGTCTAGCATTAGGTATTAGCTGTATTCGCTATTGTACCGACATAATTTTATTTCATTTTATATTGCTATCATTTAATTGGTAACTTCATGATGGCAGGCGAGTTATGTCGCATTAAAGAGTACAATATGGTACAAATAAACGTTTTTGAGAATAGAAAAAACGAAAACGAGGCAATATTACTGTAGCAGCGATTGTCATGACCGACCTCATGATATTTTGTTTTGTAAAATGCCCGATGTGTCTTTAAAATCGATTATGTTCAATTGCACAATGATATTTTGAAGTTTAGAACTTGTATTTCGCCATAAGTAAAGATTCACACAAAGTGTTGATTTTCTACAGTTAAGGGATTAAATGTTTATAACTTAACAGTAGTTGCAAAAGAATATTCGTTCCAAAGATGACCTAGTCAAAAGAGCAATTCACAGGCAAGAAAAAGAAATTAATCTGTTAGAAATAATCACTGTTCCAGGAGTTCTCTGTGGTTACAGCGCGCTGGTTTCTAATATAATGAGCTGTATGACTGTCAAAATCTTAATGGACCATTTAGAATTGTACATTACATTTCATATATTGTATTGGAAAACTTCCTTATCTTCGAACAGAATGGGCAATCACACACCTCTTTGGTTTTGTAAATGACTGTACACTCAAATCCATTCGGTCATTGTAAATAAGAACAAAGAGAATTGTTCTGCTTACCAGAAAATAACTGAATGTCAGCCAGATGTAGTCAGTGACCGCGAAAATTAACAACGCCTTTATTTGCCTCGTGTAGCTGAAATGAATTACAGAATAAGCATGCGCACGAATCTGTAGTGTAAGATTCCTAGATATTTACACAACCTACAATATATTGATATGCATCTTCATGCAAACGAGTAGGTTCAACAACTATTTCAAGGGAGTTATGCCAATATGTTCCAAACTAAATTATTACAATTTTGTTCAATAAACATAAAACGGTTAATTTAAGGACAAAAAAAACACACAAAAAAAGAACAACAAATGCATACCAAAACGAGGCTAACGTAATTTTTCGTTCAAGGCAAACAAATTGATTAGTATTAGTCGTGTAAACAATTATGGCTCATAACTACTTAATTATTCTGTTTTATGTCATTATCGGTAATTTAAACAAAATCTTTTCGTTCAGATAATATTCAATTTTATGTCTCTACTAATAGCAGGTACATTGTAAATACGTATATTTAAGGTTTAATACAACATATACAGAGATAGAAAAGTCTAAAAATAGAAATACTCCACTCTGTTCATATAACAGCTCAGAGGAAATACATGAAAATCTGAAATTTACTATTTAAGAACGAAAGAAACAATAATTCACCAATATGAGCAAGGCGATTTTGTCTTCTGTCACAGCGTATGAGTGAATTGGTTTACAGATGTACCCTCTTGCTTATTGCCTATTTTCTACATTCTCCCACTGCAGTCATTAAATAGCCAATTTTCTTTGATGTCTTAAATGTTTTCAATTTCAAACTAAAATTGTTTCTGCCAGACATTCAGGGAAAAGTTTTGAAAACGATTTAAAAATATTATTTTCCCTAGTTATATTGTATTCTATTTGTTGGGTACGGTAATTCAATTTAGAGAGTTGTGCAAAATAAATGTTCTATTAGGAATCTCTGAGTTGTTAAAGTTTACTTCAAAGTTGTTTTATAGCATATCTTATTATATATCTGTGAACAACTTCGTAATAAAGCACTGTTACTTACCTTTTCACGGTTTAATGCGGCCCACAATAAATGAGTTCTTGCGGCGTAGGAGAATGTTACATAGAAGTTAGGTTAAATAGTTCTTTGTATACGTATTATGAAATGAACGAAAATTGCATATTCAGAAGGTGAAATTAAGAATGGGTTAATATCACTGTTCGATATGTAGCTTTAAAAATGTCAAAATGTCCATGCTTAATTTTAATGCAAGTAAAGGTCAAATTAATTAACATATATCTTTAAACTTTAGAGAGTAGTGAACAGTTAATAAAACACCGGTTTAGGTCAAACATTACTAGGCAAAATTATATTAAAATGGATACGAACTTGGCCATGACTTATTTAAGATAATGTTCATAGGCATTCCCCTATACTTTTGTTTCACAGTTTTCTTGTTGCAGTTTATTACTGACTTAGCAATGCCGTGATTGCCCGTGAACATATAAACATATGCTAGTTTATTTACTTTCGATTGCGAAACAAGTTCTAACAACTTAGATTAATCGCTCTCGAGAATCATTCTAGATGGAATCAATCTCGAAGAGAGAGAGAGGCAATGTGGAATTCCTTGTGTCTTGCATAAGGACACATGGCTATGGTAGGGATCGAACCCGGGGCCCATCGATCCTGAGGCGAACGCTCCAACTGCGCCACGGCGGCTCCACTGTGAACTTCTAGCAATGCAATAAACGTTCTTTAAGCATAGCTGTAGGAGGATGAAAATCGTAAATTTGTTCTGGTATCTTAGCCCTTACTCTTACAAATTGCTAGAATTTAAATGCTTTCAGGGAATAAATATAAGTAGCAGCATATTCGAGTACATTTTGGTGTGTTGTGGTATGCTATTTATTTTCACCACTGACTGGGAGAAGTGAAAACAGTGAAGGCGAAGTAAAATCTACTGATCTACAGTGATGAATTCAATACTAATTCAACACATCACAAATGAAGGAAATATTTAAATAGATCAATATCGAATAGATCAACCTATACACTGCTAAATTTTCAAAACGGAATTGTCATTTTTTCAATGTAGACATTAAAACTTTATTTCAAAAGTGTGTTCATGGTAAATATACTGCAGTGTAGATCAACGTCAGACTAGACTAAAGTGCAATCAGCGTTCCCAAATATGAGTTAAAGTAATGTTTACGGCCAAAAGTAACACTGGACGTCTGTGCGAAAGCTTTATTATCATCTGGCACTGCTACACACCATAATTAAATTGCAAAGAGAGTAATTTAGCAGAAATGTAATGCTATTAGCAAAGAGTGAGGCACAAACTAACGACATTTTAATGTCCGAGAAAACAATTGGCTACTTTTTCAGACTATACTTATAGATTAGAAGTATATTTTAGATTGCTTTAATTGCAAAATATCGCTTTTAAGTAGACAAGCCTCCTCATTGTCACCGTCTTATCACAGACTATCACGGCAATGTTGCAATGGTTTGTATACTTCTGTATGCTTTGTGTTTGTTTTTGATGGAGTGGTTTAGAACTAAAAAGTTAGAAAATTATATAATTCCGAAGAAAGAAGGCAAACCGAGTTATCACAGTTACTTCCGTGTGCCTATTCACGTACTAATAGGATGCAAAATGATAACACATGGTTACGTATATGACCGTAGCTACTAAAGCAATCAAACCGTACAACTCAAAACAGACATGAACAGTTATAATGTAAAAAGAAACACGCTCTTGAAATAAAAATCTTATATTAATACACAGCCATTTACTAAATTTTCAGGTGTTCATTTCATTGTATCAGCATGTAAAGATGCAAAGATCTCGCCAACGAAACAGAATTGGTATCTGTAAATCTCGCCAGTCGCCAAGCGTGGAAACATGTGACATTCAACTCGCATTGTGTCCATTCTACATACTATGATAAAGTCTTTGTGCCAACTATGTTAGATCTATTTTTGTAACATCCAATTGTTTTTCTTGCCAAAATGAATATCTGAGAAAGTAAACGTTGCTGCTTTCTTGACATCAGCCGGAAAAAAGCAATAAGAGTGAGACCATATAATGGACGACATGCTGACAGTACACTTATTTATGTGCTGAGAGGCTACTATCAGAGAGAAATGCTGTGGAAATTCAAATTAATAGGATACAGAGATTTATATCACAGTTACTTTACATAAAGATCTTCTTAAGTTCCATATCTAATGGCCGGCAGCAAAGACGAGCAAACTGAATATAAAATGACTTCAGGAGTTTGTAAGCCGTTTTGGGAATAACATCAACTAAATTATATTTCTTGAAACACATTTATTAAGTACACGATCTCCAAAACATCAAAATTTGCGCAGACATACATTGTAACTAAATGTCAGTTACTGTAAGTGTTCAATATAATTGAATGTTTCTTTTAAGACAGGAGTCCTAGCCTCTATATTTTCTTGGGGCATGTAATTTGAGGAGATGCATCGTATAATTTCGTTGTAATATTTATCTAATTAAGCCAGATGCACGCATACCATATGGATATGTTACTGTACTTTTTAAAAAGGTTCAAAAAAGGTGAGATAAACACAATGATAATATTTCAGCACAAAAAATATTTTGAAACTAGTATTTGTGTGAGTAAATCTCAATATTTATTTCTGAGAATAAAACCAGCCAGTAAAATGTATTCATCTGGAATATATTTCAGTCCTTATCAGTTTTCTGTTTTTATGCTTAGAGCGATTTGAAAAAAATATATTTAAAGCACAGTTAAATGATACAAAACAAATCCGTTTTTTGATAGAGTTCTTTATTTTACTACCCAATGAATTAACGTCTGTCTTATTTATCACAAAAATCCACGAGAAAGGTTACGCATTCATCTTAACTGTCTAGCTTTAGCAAAGAACGTCCTAAAGCCTCTAAGGATGTAATATTGGAATGAATTAGTTAATGTTTTTCTGCAGTAATACTAGAACAGTATTATTTCAATTTTTCCACTTCAATATATTTCCATTAACAGCTCTGTACAAATTAACCAAAAAAAAAAATCATATGATCCCTGAACACTGTATAATCACAGCACAAAATAAGGAAGAACCCTCCAACAAAACACAGTCCTAGAAGTTTGAACCATTAGAAGTTGTGCCCCTGGAAGAAAACCATACAAAACAAGTTCAATGTCAGTCGTACATAATACTTTTGTTTTATTGATACACTTATACTTTGTTTCTTTTTATCTTTCAGTGAAGTAGTATGAAATCTACGCATTGTTAATGTTGTCTTTGAAAAGCCATAGAGCTTGTCTGTAAATTGTAACATGTTAAAAAAAAAAACAAAAAAAACTTGTACATGCAAACAAATTTTAAGATGTCGTTCGTTTAATAAACAGAACATATCCATACATGAAACCTTCTCATAATCTAAGTTTGGTGTCTAAAAGTCAGTTTCTTACCAACCATCTAGTTCAATGCAGATTTCTTCAATTTATAAAACATTTAATTCATTAATACGGTTAATAACGTATCAATTTGGCTGTAATTCCTGACTGTTTATATTAATGAAAATATTTTATTATCACCTATTTTATTATAGTTTAAAACGTGTGCCCATAAAACATTCTTAAAGAGCTTTATAAAACTTATAATGAAAAAACAATCAAAGTTACAAGCACTTATATCTCCCGAGAATCGCACGTCTATGAATTAATTTACATCTGCTATTGAGTGCGGCTCTTCAGACACTCAAAACAAGTCATTAAATATACATCTTCTTACGTCTGATTGATTCTGATTTATAACAAAATTTTGAAATTTTGGAATCCATTATTATCATGTTCATCTAACGTTGTAATAGCTATTATGAGTTTGATCTGTGTCGTGCTTATTGTTGTTGTTGTGGTTGTTGTTTACAAGAACGTTGCAGCTTGATGTTGATGAAGAAAAGCCTTAAAGATGTAGATTTCTGAGGATAATACGAATTACCCTAGTTGCAGTGCTATTCATTAAATGCTATGCACTTCGAGGTACAGTCAAAATGTTCACGGACTGGTTCAATAACACGCTTATTTGACGTCCGCTTAAATTTGTCATGTACATATTTCATGTGAATTGCAAACGTTGTGCGTCAATGAAGCAGTTTGGAAATTATGATAAACCATATTTTCTCCAGCTGACAGTTGATGCCATTGTTTCAAGATTGGGTGCCATGTCGTTGTGAAATTATGTCTGACGTCACATCAAAGGCCTTGCAAAACAGATACCAAAATTCAATATCATTGCCATATAATTGACTGAATTGTGCGAAATAATAGAGGAAATGAGCGGAATTGTCGACGCAGTAACGCCGACGTGACGCAATCGCACGTAACAGAGAGGTATCTGTGAAAGCTGGTATGACACAGACAGATACTTGGAAGTTTTTAATTTAGAAGGAACGACTTAGTAAGTGTTCAAGGATACAAGTATTTGATTGGCATAGGCTTCGATGGACGGACTTCTGTACTTATGCTTGTTAAACATGTTAAACACGCAGTATTGCAATTTCTTTCTATGCTGTAGAAAAAGTGTTCTCTCTATTTTGATGCCTTTTCATAATTTTAGTACGTGAACCACAAAAGATATAAAGATATTTCGGATATATTAGTTTTACTGTACTTCATAGCTAGAGTTTTAGGTGAATGTTTCGCAAAAGTTATATGCTCTGTGTATTTCTTAAAGCTGCTCGCTCTCAGATTTTGGTAAACAAATTAAAGTTTTTCAAACTGTATGAGTCATATAAAGAGGTTCCAGTATAAATTCTTGTAAAGTTTATCTGTAGATTTGAAATTATACGCTACCAAATAATAAAGCCTTTCAAACGCTTTTATACACATTTGAAATTCCAATTCAAACATATAGTGTAGCGGTACCGTAAAACCAACATTTTCAACTGATTTTTGCCTAGATTTTTACTTCTATTGTTGAGTAAAGCCTTTAGTTGTATATTTATGTATTAGTATGTCATTTTTGAAAAAAAATAATTTCAACGGCAACCGTAGCTGGAGCGAGCAGCTTTAATGTTTTGAAAAACACAAATTAAATTTCACATTTACAGTAATTCGTTCTCGAAAAATATTTTTTTATGTGTAAACGTATGTATGACATTATTATTTTTGACAATAAAAATACTATAACAAACAAAAGACACATGTATTCATGTTTTTATGAAAATTACAATTCTAAATGATAAACTAGTAACATAAACAATGCAATGTCCATGACTTAAATGCCTTACAGAGAAAAGGCAGTTAATTACTAATATAGGCGAACGTGACGTCACATAGCATACACCATATTGAGCCTTTAATTTAATCACTCATCTTATAGTTTAAACTAACTTTAAAGGTTAAATACTACAGTTTGTACAATAAATGAAAGAGTATACGTCGAATTCTGCATCGGTAAAGTTATTCTAACTGCATTCATATTCCTGTACACAAAAGCCAAGGAGTTAGCTTGGAATGGTATATAGTAAACATTGAAAAATAAGCCATCTTATAAAGAAAATGTTTAGCTGAAATTTTTGCCAAAATTGAATTGCGACTGTTAAAATTTACAGCTCATAATAGCTTCTCCAAAATGAGTGGAACTGTACGAATCGGTATGGAATTATAACTTCTATCCTCTTGAAAAAGGACAATTCGAGTAAAATATTCGATCAAATCTATGTGAAAATTGAAACTTGCGTCTAAAAGAAACATTTGGTTAGTCCAAAAGGTATGGCAAAGATAATTATCATTAATTATCATTAATTAGCATCATCAGCATCGTCATCATCATCCTCACCATCATCATCACTATCATCATCATCTCTGAAAAAGACTAACCGTCATAACTGACTATTATGGCCAATAAATGTACAAAGTTAACGCAGACAAAATGGTCTAAGGTATTTTTGATTATCAAGTAAATCGTATATCATTAGTTCAATAAGACCAATCCATTAATATAGTCTTTGGCGCGTCTTGTTCTTTAAGTTTTTTATGTTTAGTCTATAAAATCTAAAAAGCTACTGATTTTACATTCGTTTAATTGATTATTTGAGGCTATAAACATGAATTCTATTTTAGATGCTTTGTAATGATTTTGAAAATAGGTTTAGTGTAAATAGAACAAAGAAGACAACTACCGTCCATCGATGAAAACAATTTGTATTTTCAAATACATCGGTTAATCTAGTTCTGGTAATTTGTCTGGACATATTTGTAGTCACACTGTGTGTATATCAGTTTATGCGTGTTTCCGCATATACTTTGTCATGTATGTCTCAATTTTGAAATGATTTGGCACACACGGTAATGGATACATGTCGCGCACGAAAACCCAATTCCTTCCTTGAAGGGCAATGTCACGTGTCAAGGGATCTTGCATGCTTGCATTCAGTATGAAGACGTCACATATAGCTATGTGAACACACAACCACTTGAAACTATATCTGTCTGATTGATATTCTGTGACAAAATCACGAAGATTTTAAGGTGTTTTTGTTGTATAATAGACGTCTTATCAATTGGCTAACATAGGATTGGTGTGCAACGCTTTCCTAATGGGTCTGATTTCCGCCTCATGCTGTATAGAACTACGAAAAACAATCTAACACTGTCTTCTACTTAGCGTAGCATGATTTCAGTAACTGTAAATTTAACAAGCGTTTATCCAGAGTTTGCTTTGGTGCCCTCAAAATAAGGTTTCTCGGAAAGTTCAGCCATTGTGTTTGCTTCAACTTCGTCGAACAACATTAATGAATTTACGATAATTCTGTAAAGTTCACAATCAATTACTTCGACCGAATGACACATTTTCTTCAGTTATTTTGATTGCTGATCTGGTATGTCATTGTATGGTAGTCTCTCGTGCAAATGTTGACGAATATCATCATTTACATTTAATCATTGCGATATCATGTTGCTACGAGCGATATTGCACGAACAACATAAAACTCATTCTAATTTCAATATAGCCTTGGGAAACGTCTCTGGTTATACATTTATGTTAAAGAAAAGCACTTTTCTCACAAGGTCTGTGAGTAAACTTCTGGAAGTGAAAGATTAGCATAAATGGACACTATATAAAACATATTGACTTTTACATCCGTAGTGCCTATTTAAGGGAAGGAGGGGTTACTTCCTTTGGTTAACCTACTTGTTTTGTTTCTATGTCAAACTTTGTTGTATCAGCAACCTTTGGCAAGTTAAGTAAACCCCTGTTGTTTCCTCTCATAAAAGATCTAATTAAAAGTTTATCCTTGTCTGGACCTTGTGTAATGACTCTTATGCAAAGTTTTGACTCTGCAACAGACATGCAAGCAAAGCTTCTATATTTGTGGCATTTAGGACTTAATATCAATTTTCGCTTAACCGGAGATATTCATTTTCTGGTAAACTTTGTTTACAGGCCACCTAATTCATCACAAAATTGGATACATTTGTACGAATCTGAAATGAGCA
>JAUMHA010106401.1:0-17865 GCA_032359765.1 Saxidomus gigantea
TAAAGAAATCTTCTTCCCTTGTATTATAGCCAATGGTAGTCAGGTGAGCGATATAGGGCCATCATGGCCCTCTTGTTTTTATTATACCATTGAAAGTTCATTTTCTTAAAATATGCCTTCAGTTGCGGACGCAGTCCTTGTTATCAGTATTATTCAAAGTCAAGGAAAACATGCAGTGGCTTGTTTGGATGGGGAGACTGCAGAACAGTGTGAGCATTTAATTGTTAATTACTAATTTCGATGTTGTAAGACATGATTAGCTATGTTGTTATTAAGTAAACATCTTAAAAAATTTTAAAAGCAATACATTTCTACATTGCTATAATTGCAAATGTAGCAGAAACCATTTGTCGATAAAAAATGAATATTCCATTCACATATGTCAAACTTGTTACACTATTCACATGCTTGAAGTATATTACAGCTACATTAAACAAAAGAAATGTTGTGACGGATACTCTGGAGAAAATCTTGCAGAGGACAAGAAACTGGATGATGATGATTGTAAAATACGTAAGTTTATTACAGTATGTGTGGTATTTGCTTTTGACAAACTTTGATTACTGTATATTCAACAGGTTTATTTCCAGAACTTAAAGAATAATTCACGGGAAATATTATTTCGTAACTGAATAAATTACCATTCTACTTGTAATTGATCATGAAACTAGTGTTCTTTCAAATTGCGTCTTCCGATACGTATTAATCTAAAAATGATGTTCCTCTCAATATAGTTCGATAAGATACATTTATTTATTTGATATACTTCCAAGAAAGGTTCAGCTATTTTATTGGTCAGTAAACGTAGAACGTAATTAATACCAACGGGTCCAGCAGATAAGATGCATTTGAAATGTCCTTCCTTGTACATTACGTCAATCTTGTCGGATGCGTGTTCAGTACGTCAAAGCACACTCTTATTCATCTGGAATTCACTAACAATAAACGTTTAAGTAACTCATCGATAATTACAAAGACACGTACTTATATATATAATGATCTGTTTTATAAAAATTGTCATTGTCTTTTGTTTACGTTCGTTACGTGCTGATTTCCGACATCATTTTGACGTCACTTAGTGGCGATGAGGCAGCATATAGGTTTTATAAATGCGTGTTTACTGCCACCAGGTGAATTAGTCATAAATAAATTGAATTTGTGTGTTTAAGACAAAGCAGAGAAATAAAATATTTGTTTATGACGGGGAACATACGAACGTATTACCCACCTTGACATAATATTACCCTGGCCCAACGGCTTTGGTAATGTAATATATACATAAATTATAATTAAACTGCGTCAAAAATCAAATAACATTTAATATTTTCAAACAAATGTAAACAAAATACCCAAATGGTGTGTTTTATGAGGTTAATTTTCTAATGTCCATGTAATTCTGTTTTTAGTCCTTATCTGATGAGAGTTTAAAGTTAGTTTTTATGTGTTGAAAACAATGAACAAAAAGACAAAATATCAGGTGTATAATTAAATGATTTTATTTCGTTCAATAAAAACTGTTGATCTGAATTTATTTGATTACTAGTTACGGTTCAGATTTTTTACCATTAAGTAAAAGAAGTAAACTATTTGTTGCCGGTACATAGTACAGATTTGACAAGGTAAAAGCTTTCAATTTTCTCTTTATTCCGAGGCGAATTATGCGATAACATGCATATCCCCGACATTTAGTATTTACACTGTTTTGTGCATTCTTGGGGCCAAACACATATATCAACATATCGGTAACATTAAATGTGACAATATCATATTACTGGAGATAAGGGCGTCTACTTACGTTGCATCCTACCATATTCTTTTAAACATAGAAATGTTCAACGTGTAATTGTACAGCTCGATGTCGAGGAGGATATGATTTTCTCATTTGGGGTTGGAGGAAGCCTTCTTGTAATGTTGACAATGAAGGAAAAGTGACTCACCGGGATGGATCTGTGGTAATAAACAGTGGTGGATACTGTAAGGCGCCTTCTGTATGTATAAACTGCAACAAGGGATATTATCCAACTACTAGTCGTGGTGGATATTGCAAAGGTATATACTGTAGTATATTAATATAAGTAAAAGTGTTTATGAAAGTCAAAGTGATTGCTAAAATACTTTATATCTTAAAATCAGCAGCATTGTAATTTATAGTGGGAAATCCTATTAGTTATCAGACCTTGTTCTAGTGAACCACATAAACATATTTCACATGAAAATGAAAACAACTATTCACCTTTCAAACGCGCTTTGGAATGGCATATACTGTAGGCCCCCTACATTGATGTCAAAAAAGCAAGAACAAATGTATTCATTATTTTCATTTGGAGCTAATAGTCACGCAATAGTGTTGAAAATTTAACAGACTCTATACATTGTGTAGCTTTATTTCATCATATACACTATCACGTAGTTGTTACAAAGTTAGTATTAGACAACTGGGAATGATTACAAACTTCAACCTGAGTTGAAAAACACACACACTATATTCATAGATGACTTGGCACTTTTGCTTATTATTTCTTCGAATTTTAACCTAGCATGTCCACCTATACCTCACTGCAATCTACCCGTATGTACATCAAATAGAGACACAACTTGCGAATATTGTGTCGGTGAATACGCTAGAGAAAGACCAGGCTACAATGTTTACACAGGAAACCCGGACAATAAAAAATGTCAAAGTGAGTATTTTAGCATAGCAATAATAGAATAATCAAGAATTAACTGTGTATAAACATAATTGTTACACTTTTCGTAAGAAATCTTAACACCAAAAGTGTAGTGATACGTTTACAAGTGCCCCTTTGCGATTAAGGCTTAAAGCAATATGTCTTTAAATTCTCTTTAAAATTGTAACAAATGTCAATGTCCAAGGCTTACTTCTTACCATTCCCCGCATTTCAATAGGTTTTTAATAATTTGTTTTATTTCGATTATGAAATAAATTCTCTAAATTTAAATTGATCACTCTCAAGACACAATTAATCATCGTCTCGAGAGAAAGAATCAGTAAATTTCATAGCAGGGACATAAAGACCTGTCTCATATATACTGACGTTGGATTTGATGAATGTCTTCCAGGCTACGAAGCCAACGCCAAAACCAGTAGACCACTATACAAAAAAGATATAAGACCAGGATATACAAATCCTTAAAATCACTGATATTGTAAAATTTCCAGAAACTGCTTAGAATGACCTGAAATATTAAAATTATATTTCCACACTTTCATCGTCCCAAAAATCCAAACCGCTTTCTCTCTTTTAAAGTACTACCATTGTAAAGCAGACATAGCCAAACTAAAATCACAACACAGGTTTACCATAACTTGCGTTTAAAGTGGCGAATTAACTATTCCATACCAATGTTTAGGTTTTAAAGAGCATCCAGTTGTAATATATGTAATATTGATTTTCATTGCGGTGACTTTTGCACGTCAGCTGGATTGTTTTTAATGTTTTACTAATTTTCCTAGAACATGTAAATGACTTTTTCGTAAACGTCATCAGTAAAAGACACGACTGATTCATAGGTAAACACTTCCAGTATCATAAGATCTATTCAAAATTTATACATCACTTAATTCCGACATATCGTTTTGTCAATTAATGTTAATCTGTATATTATATATAGGAGCATGTTCTTGGAAATATGGAGCAAGGTGTTTCCCAGGGACGTGTTCTGGAGACATGATATTGGGCAAAGATTGTAACTGTACAAAAGGCTTTGGTGGTAGTGACTGCGCAACTGGTGAGTTAATTTTCTTTTTACTAAATGTCTGAAACCGCTCTTCAGTTATTACAGACTGTATTATGTTGGATATCGTTTGCAAAAGCAAATGAATGGATTCCTAAGTAAATAAGATTTCTCAAAGTTGCATGTTTTAGGTAAAATACATGTAGCTTTTTTTCTACCATTGTCTATGCTAGTGATCTGTTTGTCCTTAGTCCGTCCTAAACAGAAGTGAACATATTATACTGCAGAACCAAAATTTTCATGAAACTTATGTCAAAGTTGAAGCTGTAGGAACAGCGATCTATGCCCAGATCATTTGATTGAAATTAATAATAAAATGGCCCTGTATATAGTGAAGTTGAACAAAACGTGTCAAATAATGTTTTATTCTTTTTTTAGCTAACAAAGACAAACTGCCCACAATCAAAGACATGTCTCTGACACTGCATGATTCCCCAAACCACACACTTATTGTTGATAAATCTCTTGGTAACACTTTTTGGACAAAGCAGACTCTATGGTCAAAATTGTACGTCGTTGCTTCTTCGAACTACGTTCCTGAAATAAACGGAAAACAACCAAATTATATAAAACACCCTTTAGTTGGAGTAGAAGAAATGAGGATCGTTATCACGCTGTCAAGGGGTAAGGAATGCAATGTTGTAAGTATTAATGGCAGTTGTAGTTCGTGTATGCGTTCGAGTTGATATTCGTCAACAATTCTTCCATTTCAACTGGCATAATAGTACTGAAACAAAAATTGCAATGGTAGTAAAACGTTCATTTAATTTCACATCTTTGTTGTACTCAGGTAGGGCATTGGTCAAACTGTTAGATGGTGTTATGATTCAGACTCTTGATTCCGTTGAATATGACTGTTCATGATATCTAAATGTTTGTTAAACTGCAACATGTTTATCATAATTATGTATGCATATACATGTATGTATCAAATATGACCTCAATAATAAAAGAGTATGTTTGCTTTCTGACAAGCAACACAAGTATAACTTAACTGAAAAAGAATACAGAATAGTTTTAAGTTGACACCCCTTTGCAACCTGCAACTTTGCAAAATGTGTTTTGTCTTCTTCTAAATATGTTACTGTACAAGTATAATCGAATAAGTCCTTTAAGTTATTATGATTCGGTAATACTACTATATTCACAAACGTTCGTTTTTCCTTTGCAAAGGTGCTGATAGTGGTTCATGGACGATAGATGCAGGTTGCACAAACTTCAATACAAATTGTGACTACAATCGTACCAAAGCATTAAGCAATATATTGCCATGGCAGAACATTTTCAATGGAAACTTTATACATGCCGACAGGTATTTTCACACTTTTCGTAAAGACATTGATCAATTCCCTATTTGAACACGCACATATGAACTTATCTGCCGCGTTAAACAGATGTTGTGATCCAACAAAAGCACATCGGCAAGATTTTCATATAAGTTCGCACGATTTAAAGAGCATGCTTTAGACGTAGAAAACAGACGATGGAATAGCTTAACCTTTTTTTTAAATCTTCGTATAAACACTGAAAAGGAAAAGTAGAACTTTGATTCCTTTTACATTTTAAATCCGCGAATAAGAAATATAAACAATTGCACATGCAAAAGCATCAATTCATTTAAAATTCTATTGAACAGATGTCATAATAACGTCCAGCAAATATTCTTAAAGCATTTACCATGTTATGTGTGAATCATAAACGTAACGTAATGAATAAAGAACCTTGTACCTTTTGCAAACGTATAGTCTTATGTCGATACATTTATCCGATTGTTACAAGTCCGATGTAAAAACATGAAATCCAAGCTCCATTCATGGAGCTTAACAAAAAAAGGAATGGAGACAATGAGCAGTAGTCGAATTAGAAATCTCGTTGTTTACTTAAGCAATCAAAGCATTGAAATTACTGAAAGACTGTCAGTGGGATAGGTTGCTTAGAAAGTTCCCGCCTGATCTCAAATTTTCTGTCTTGGTTCATAATGCAGTATGTTGGCTTACTATCAACTGCTGTAATTTCAAATTTGGATACTGGTTGAAAAAGTTCAGATAAAAATCCTGCATGAAGATTTGTCGAGGGCTATAGCTGTTGACGTGCTATTAGTGAAAAATAATTACACAAAACACAGGACCAGAAGAAGTTCGTTTACAAAGGCCAAATCTACAAGACATTACGTTATCAAGGAATGTTGTGTAGCTTACCATAGTAAGGTACATTGTGTATTATGGTTTACCATAGTAACAGTAATATACAAGTAAGAGTAGTATAACAAATAATCACTCTTAGCACTACTGAAGCGAAATAAAAGCCTCCACAGGTATTCGAACTCACGATGGTAAGATTAAATGACTGCTTTGCCGATTGAGCTAACGTGGAAGCTACTATGCACTTTCACTACATGTATGTTGTCTACGTAAATTTAAATATCACTAAAAGGAGATGTTATTTTTTATAAATGGCACTTTTGGGGTAGGTCTCGTAATGGAATACTTTTGATACGAGTCTGACCTTTTGTTTCTTTATTTACATATTTTTCAGAATAAAGTTCAGTGTGTCTGTCAAAAACGGAGGAAAAGTTTTCTACGAAGATAGAAGTTTGCCAAATAAACCCGAGAAGATGTATATGTTGAGAGGAATAACGGAAACCAAAGTGATAGAACTAGGGTTTGATTTATATCAGCCAGTTCACTGCTTCGAGCAAAATAAAAACTGCACCAAAGATGCTTTAGATGCAAAAGATATCATAAAAGAGGTTTTTGTCATTGACAACTAAATAACATAACAGACGCGTTTAAGTTCCATTAACTCATAAATAGATATTTACATTTAAGGATGATAAATACACAATTGTGATCTATTTTGTCTAAAACAATTATGACGTATACATTTCTTTCATCTTTTGATGGCTTTTCGAGAAAAACGCAGTTGTCAAACGCTCTATTTTTATAGCATGTAATTTCGATTTAAAAATCATCGTAAGGAACGCCTTTCCAACAAATCATGGTCAACTTCACCGGTAAGATATCTTTCTAGGTGATATAAGAGTTAAAAGTGATTTACACCCAAAGTGTTAATAGGACTTTGAAGAACAATCGTAAGTGATATGCCTTAAAATACACTATAACATATGCAGTCTATGTGCTTTTAGAATAATAGTCTGGTCCAACATTTTGGCTGTGTACCATAAGGTATTAAATTTTGGGATGCACTACACTATAACATTTGTTTAGTTTGTACCTAACTGACTTAACTGCTTCATATTTGAAATAACTAGGCAGATGTTTCTCTTGTTAACTTGAACTCACTGACCAAACTGTGCCGCAAAGTTTGCCATGCATTAAGTCCAAACCCTCGTTTTAAATCAATCTCTTTTCTTGTTCTTTTTAGATACGATCAAATTGTCTTCGAAGAGAAGATTGTTCAAAATCCCATTCCTTTACTGACACACTAACAGTGTGCACGTCAGTCAATTCATCAAAGTAAAACATTGGTGTAAAATGTCTCATTGTAAGGTGAAGTGGGGTCGAATTCTTAATTGGCTGATGACTCGTCCCAAACAGGCATAGTATGCCTTGCACTAGTCAAAAAGACGGAACCATTTTCCGCAAGCAGGGAAAGTGATTTTCGCAAAACTATTAATAAAAAAACATTTACCTGAAGATGCAAATAAATAGATGAAATGATTCAGGTCATGATTTTATATTCTAACACATCTTCGCCACCTTTTACACGCTTTTATATGTCCAATACTTCCTATGTTGTTAGAAGCTATTATAGTTTCTCACAGTACATACATGTACATTTAAATCAAACCTCTTTAATGCCATTAAAACATATAACAACTGTACATTTCAGCCAAAGGTCCAAGTTTATTGGGATGGGTGGACCGATGAAGATTCTGGTATAGAAAAATATGAATTTAATATTTTTCCGTTACAAGCGAAAACAGTTGGGGGTCCTCTTTCGGATGGCGACATGCTTCCTGCAGTAGCTTTTAACTTCTCAGATGTAAGTGCACTCAATTAGTTTATTAGTATTTATCCAGTAAGAAACATTGTAACAGTTTACAATTGGTAAAGTATTAAGTATAACATGAGATCATCCTTATCGATAGAGGCAGCCATTCCTGTCTTCGGATCACCTCATACGCATAAATATACCAATTTTGTGGTTGAATACCAGACATAATAGATTTAGTATAATATGAAGGTGTCACCTTTATTCGAATTGTAACTTCAATTGATTCAAACCTTCAACATGTCGCTTTCAACGGATATCAATAACAAAAAACCCGTGCTCTCGAATTTTAGAATACAATGAGCTATTGTGTCTGCTTGATGTCCGTCGTGAGTCGCTGCTTCAAACAGCATTCCCTATGAAACTGCTTAGCCAATACCAACCAGGCTTCACATAAATAATCGAAAAATTGTTAAATTACTTAACCGTTCCGGTCGCTGCACAAATTGACAAGCAGAGCCTCATTCTATACCACTTGGCAACTTTCAACGAAACTTCAGAACATGGTTCGGAATCCTTTGATAGTTGCCAAAAATTGTCCCTGCGCTGCATAAATTGGCATAAATAGCTACTGGGGCTCTAATTATGAAACCTTTAAACAACATCTTATACTTAGCCACGACGTCAATTTCAACCAAACTTCACAGGATTGTTGCTTGGATGATTCGCTGCTAAATACTCTCAAACGGTTTCGCTCTGCTGCCCATGATGGTAACCAGAGATAGTTAGTTTCTTTGTTATCAGGAGTTAATCAGATCTGAGCATATTTTGCAGATATTCACTACGGTGAGAGAAAATAGGGCCAGCATAGCCCTCCACAATCTGTTTGTTTAATTGCTGGTCATTGAAATATATTATCTAGTTAAATTTCTAAAATAAACTGACAACTCTTAACAAAAGAAGACACACTCCAGTTTCACAAAGCGTTTCGGCTTTTAACCATAGTCTTTATCAGATGAAACATAAATTAAATAGGAAGTGAATAACAATGTTATGAAAAACATAGCATCATGACGTCATGACATCACTGCAATGACGTTACAATTTGGCGTACAAACTGACGCATTTATTTTTAAAAAATCGCCGATGACTAATTAAAACGTGCAGCGTACACGAACAATGGACAGTATAAACCGGCATCAAACTTCACATCCATTCATTCATATCACTCCTGACTGTTCGCAAAGAGGAAGGTTTAATACATGTACTAGCTATACTGGTTAAACATACTGGAATAGACTGAATGAAATTTTTAAAGTTTTGATGTTCGGTTTCAGTCATCCGCAATCTTAAACCTAAAGAATACTGGACCGTATTCGATCGAGCTTATTGTACATGATCGTGCTAAAAATTACAAAGTAGCTAGAAGAATCGTATTGTTCGATAATGCATCAGTGGTTGAGCTACACGGAAGTTCTTCTAAAATTGTTCAAGTCAATCAAAACGGGTGGATAACCAAATACAGTAAAGAAATCGAAATAGTTTGGCCTGGGCGGTTCCGCAATATAAGACACAGTAACGGAGGGTGGCTCAATGAAGTCCAAGAGAAGGATGAGATCCAGAGAGACCTTGATGATCGCAACGGGAGATCAGATCGAACAGTTGAACAAATTGATAATATTCAAGGTATCGTGTTTTACGATTGTTTTCCTGTAGAATGTATTTATTAGCATCAGCAAATCCTTTCGAACTAGGCAACTTTAGCTGCGCCAACTTAGAAAAATCGTTCGTGCATTGTTTTTACAGACCTTTTGTCTACCGAACATACGGCCCATTGAAAGAAGTCATTGTTTGAGTTCGAAATGTTTTATGATGGTCCTTCAGACTGCGAGGTTAACGCTGAACATATTAGTTTAGTTTTGATGCCATTTATCTGTCAATTTATACCGATAATAAAACCCTTAGACAGTACAAAGGCGATAGTGTTTTTTCTTATCATACAATTATATAAAATACTTAAATAATAGATATTATCTTGAACGATATGTTTGCCAAATAGCTTGGCTGGTGTAAAAGTTGCATTTTAATTTAACAAATAATGAAAAAGCATTGCAATATCTCAATGCGTTAATAAAATGCATAAGCTAGCTTTCAAGTGCAATTATATATAAAATTTTATATAGCTTTCAACTGGGACAGAAACCGATTGGAAACATTCACACACTTTTGATACACATGAAAGCTTATATTTAAGGTATTGTCCGGTTCTACGTTGCCAACGCAGTTGAACTCAACGGAAATACCACATTCACTGATTTCACACCAGTTCCTGACAAGTATTTTCATCTAGAAAGAGTTATGTATACTGACGTTGATTTAATTGATGGTAAGAAGTTGACGTACTCTATTCGGGGAGTTGATGCTGTTGGTGAATACGCAGAAGACAACGTTACCGCAATGATAGACCTTTCTCCGCCAGATATTCAAAACCTGTGGCTGACAAAGGGCGCTTGGGTCAATATTAGTGTCCACAGTGTCCTCGACCTTAAGGACTTGACGTAAGATATAAGATATTTATGTCTCCTGAATTAATGTACAATATGTAGCATATCATTAATCAATAATGATCAACAACCATGTCACAAAAGAAACCTAGAAATATCATCATCAAGTGGACATCTGACTGAAAACCAAAATTAGTTTTGAGTTAGTGTTTTATAATAGATTAGAAAACTTGTTTTGAAACGAACCTGTTTAAAGTTTAAAATGGGTATTATTTTTGGGAACATGTATAATTATATTTCTATGGGTTTCCCGTATATGGGAAATAAATAGATGCGACACAAATGCTTCTAAAATATCGCCTGTTTTTAGAATTGAATGGGAAGCGTTTGACTATCACAGTGGTTTACACGAGGTACACTGGAAGATATTTGACAATTTCACGAAGGCTGTCGTTGTTCATGGGCAATCCAATGAGCCACCACAAGGTGAAACAAAGGTACTCTGTTATGTCATCATATCATATATGAAACTATCTTGAAGATATTTAACATGTTTGTTGAAAATCAAAACTCTTTGAATTTGAACCCCGTTTTTACCGATATTCTAAAAACTTGTTTTGCATAAAAATAATTCAGCATGTTCTTACAGAAAGATGAAATATTACTTGTGAAGAACTCATAGCAATGACGCATCTATTTAACTTCACATTTGTTACAGACATTGGAGGAGTGTAAGGAGAAATACGGCAATCGTACTCGTGGACAAAGCTGTTACTGTTCACCATACAATGGATGCTTCCACAAACATTTCCGGATCAAACCGCCTGTAGTTGATGGCAACGGCAGGGATGGATTACTGGCTGGTAAAGACGTAGGAGAACACGACTATGATTACTTTATCGAAGTAACCATAACAAACGGCGCAGGACTGACATCTGTTAAACATAAGAAGGTAATACAAAATAAATATAAACATTATATTTTGTTATAGAGGGATGTGATTACTGCTGGGGTAAATGTTAAATGTAGGCCTCTCCACCAAACATATACACAAGGAGCTCGCTCCCATATTGGCATAATCGCTGACTGGTTGTTTTTTTAGGAAATGACTCAAAAGCAAGGCTCGTAACTGGAAGGGAAACACAACAAGAAATACCTAATCATGAAAAAGTACTAAACGTATTTTTCTGACTGCTTGTTAAACAATCTTTTTAAGACATGCGGGAATATTTCAAAGCAACATAACACCCCTTGGCAGTTTGAATATCAAGATTGATAAAAAGTCGGATTTTGTTTAAACGTTTAAGTGATAATGCAGCAAATGAAAGGAATAGACATATTTCTCACAAATCATGAAACGATATGTCAAAACTTACGTCATAAATGTGTCGGGACTTATGGTCAATGTATTATGTTTCTTGCAAAACAAACTTGATGTTTCATTCAATCTGTACAAATACTTCTACATGGTATTTTTGTTGAACGAAAGATCACAATTGACACATCTCCACCACATGAAGGCACCGTCCATGATGGTATACCTGGAGATCCGGAAATTGATTTCCAGCAGTCTCTACAGCTTGAAGGCTACTGGGATGGATTCTTTGATAAAGAAAGTAGTGTCTGGTTTTATGCATATGGTTTCGGCGAACGATGTTTGAACGAACATGACTTAGATATACATGCACCTACAAAATTGAAGGTAATCGAAGCATTAACACATGGTCATTCACTTTTGGTTTCGTAACAAGACTGTTTCGTTAAAGTATTCTTATAATTCGTTACATTATGCTTAATAATACATTGTATCTTCATTGTTTTAATACCGTCTTCGGCGCATTGTCACGTTTATATGGGTCTTAGAAAATGTTTGAACTATGTTTAATACTATATTATCACCCACAGTAAAAATGTATATAATTATGTAAAACATATTTAATTCTGTGTGAATCAACCAGTTGTTAAGCTTCAGTTGACATTCACATGTGAACTACAATTTTACGCAACAAATATATAGTGCACTGACGTTATTAAAAATTGAATTCAGCAGGCCTGCAAAAAGTAAACAGTGTCTTTTTGTGACAGTGTGACTTTTTTTCAGTTCGATGATAATGGGTAAAATGACTAAAATAGTGGCTGTTGGAATTCACTCCCCTATCACGGGCCACCGTTCAAACTATCACACGTAGCTATATTATACAAACTTATTTAAGTTTGATCATTTAACACATAAAATATAAAAAATACCTAACTGTGAATTTATGCAGAAGACGTCAGATACATACTCTGACAAAGCAGACAAACGATTTAAAATGCGTGCCGCTAAACTGAACTGTAATACGTTTTCACGTGGAGTAATGCCGTCAGTGTGATGACGTTAACGTTTTCATTCATTGTTTTGTCTCCCGGAATCAAAACACGGTTGTCTGACGGTTAATCCTGAATTTACTTGGCCTTTTTAAGGAAAACAAGGTGAAGGTATTCTAAGGTTTAACTGTCGCAATAAAAAAAATATTTAGGTTCTTAATCACAACAATGTCATGCGACTGACCAGTTCTGGCTTTCAAAACTCTAAATGCCGCTATTTTTATATTTTGTTTTTCGTCAGGTGCGGCTTTAGGGTTTTGGATCAGCCCTATTACGAATACTTTCCAGAATGACAGGGCTGGTACGTTTTCATCTAATGTACGTTGAGTAGGGAAATATAGACATGTTTGTGTCATATATTTATTAATTCATAGGGATTATCTTTAGGTTGCAGCTTAACTTTTGAGCAAGTTTCATGAAAGCCAAATGAACATTTTGACCTGTAGATTGTTATCAAGAAATTGTTTAAGGACAGACAGAAAGATTTGAACCAGAGTCGCCTTGTAATTAGATATGTATTAAGCACACTACTATAGGCTTTTGTTGCTCTGACAATCTGAGCTATCCAACTTCTATCTCTGGCAGCAATTTGGTGTATTTCTATAGAAAGAATTATATTTATTATGCCATCACTCATGATATCAAAAAGCCTGTCTGAGAACAGTAAGTCAGTGACATGAAACAAATTGCCTTGTTTAAACAAAATTTTAATGATACGGTCTGAGGACATCAGATTTTTCAAGTTCCCCTACTTTTTGCCGGACTACTTTCACAATGTTTATACATTTGTATTGGTAGCAGCATTACCAAAAAAAATTAAAAAATTAGAAAATTATAAAAACTTAAGCATAATTATTTGCATAAAAATTTTCACATTTTCTACAGCTCAAATATAAATCAATTCGTTTCAAAAATAAAACAGTCGATATTAATTTCAGCAAAAAGATAACAACGAAACACTGTACAACGTGCAGCCAATAAGGAAATTGACAAACATGGGGTTGAAATTCACTATTCATTTCAGGATGAGATTCATTGATGAACATTATCGTTTGATAGATGATCAAAGCTTTGTTCCCAAAATTTACAGATTATATTGTATTTATTTATTTCCACTGATAAAGAGTTCATAAATATGTAAATGTACGCTTTTTTAAGAAATTTCTTAATTATCTTAAAATCTCTGAAAAGTTGTACACATTTAATTTTCTTTGAGCAATATCTCCGAAAGGTTGTTCACAATCCATTCTATCGAGTAAGCTCCACAGCTCATTTACCTGAAATTAAAGATACAAGTACAATTCATAACTTATACTAAAGTTGCAAATGCCAAATTGTAACACAAGCGACTGCTTTTCCTATATATAAAAACATAATGACGAAAGTCTGCATTTTATTTTATGATAAGGATGTTTTCCTAGGATGTCAAAGCCGTAAATGATGTAACGTATGTAAACAAGCCCGTCAAGTCACATTTCGTGTTTTAAAGTTACCATGTTATGAGTTCAATCAAGTTCGGGATAGTTTCAAAGAAAATGATATAACAGTATCACAGAATCGAAACAAGAATTTGTGTAAAGAAACAAGAATTTTTGTGTCGAAACAATAATTTGTTCCGTTAATTTATCGATGAATAAAAAATAGTTGTTCGGATAAATTAAATCATTAGTTAATGAATAACTACGCATCCAAACTCCCGACAATATTTTACTGGATGATAAAATACAGGGAGACAGTTATTATTACGTTAAGTTAAATATAAAGTGTACAATTGTGTAAAATAGTTACTTCAGTTAAGGCAATGTATAATTGACTGAGCGCCAAACAAAACAGCATACCGTAGACAGCAGTGATGGTTCCAGTAAGGTTGCCCCCACCCACATGTGGTCCTCTGAGGATGGACGCGGTCCAGTGTAATGTATGCAGTTAAGTATCCACATGGATTAATTCGCGATTTTGACCCCTTTTTTTTGGCACCGAGAATAACACAATCTCGGGAATACGACGGAGTCAAGATTTAAAAGATTGACATGCTACATCAAATATAAAGGATTGGAAAAGTTGAAGAGTGTTGTACCCCACTTAAATATCCATTCATATTGAAAGACATACCATACAGAAGTATAGGGACTCGGAACATGTACCATCCCATGCAAATGTGTGTAATGCATTATAAGCTATAAAAGTAGAATCTAACATTTCACTATAAAAGCAAAACAAAAACCCTGTCCAAAATCAAATATGTCATTTTTTAATCAGATTAATCTAAACTGAAGGCTACATTTAGTCGTCACAACTACATTATCGCGATAATTTATTTTTAAGTTTTAAAGGAGTCATTTTAATAAACACCCACCTACCATGTATATCTCCGTGCTGACACCAAGTGTTGTAACTGATATGAGTATTAACTGCTCCGTCTCGATCTAGTAGTAATGTTTTCTTTCCAATTCTATCAGATAAATAGCTGTACGTTGTTTTGTTGTTAACTTGTTATTGATTGATGACATGGAAGTACGTCACTGCACGCGCGTTGGCTGTAACGTATCTGTCTGATTAAGTAACCTAGAATCCTTTTCATGCGCGCAAATAATAAATGACTTTCACAGCGTCCATGCTGTGAAAAACCGGAAGTAATAAAAAATAATTGCCTTACTATATGCAAATAACGATAAGACTAACAAATGAACACGGGCGTTACCGTCTCGGCGCTTCGCAAATACAGGGACACATTTATTAGTTAAAAATACAGTTACATGTTTTTCTATGCATAGGCTACTGTTTCGGAAAAAACTAAATACTAAAATGATACAACATACTAAACACATTAATGTGTACTTCCATAACAAACGTATATAAGTTACCTTCCACTGTAGGGGAATTGGACGTATGACAACTGGGCGGAATTTTCATCTCCAAAACCGGGCAAATACTACATGACTGTAATGGCATATAACCACGCACTAGGACATAGCAAGCCTGTGTGTTCTGATGGTGTTACAATAGATAAAATACCAGCAATTGTATCTGAAGTTGTGATAAAAGATTCAGTAACGCCCAGTGGACTTGTCAAAGGTGACAAGAAGGGAACAGTAAATATACTTCATAGAAACAGAGAGTTAGAAGAAGTCAAACTTCCATCTACAATTTGCAGGTAAATCTTCAGGTGCTAACGTATCCGTTATGCAAATATGTAACTCGTCACTCAGTTTAGAGGGCCTGTAAATATTCGATGTAATTTGAACTATTATTAATAATCTCTAGTTTGATGAATGTACCTGGTCAGAAATGAACATTTATTAAACGTTTTAAACACAGTCCCTTTGTTTTGGAAACATATACAGTAACTATGTATTTGCAAAACCATGAACGACATGAATCGACTAACAATACTATAATCATTTTAGTCAGTATATTATTGGCACATTATCTATATTCAAGACTTTAACTTTTAAACAGCAGTCCTTAAATGACATGTCTTTTTTAGTTATAGACGTTTAAGCAGTTAAATGACAATAGATGTGTTATATATTGGCCATATGTTTTGGGTAATTTCAAAGTTCTTTATTTAGAAATCGAGCGACAGCAGTGAATGATGCTGTACTAGAACTGTACCCCCACAAAAGAAGTTGGGATGGAACAAGGAGCTCAGTGATGTTGAACGACAACTGCAATAATCTGCATGGTGTTCACGCTGATTTAATAGCATACATTACTTCAGATTCAAAGGTGTAGTTTTACATTTATTTTACGTTTAAGTATTGATTTAAACATCGTAGAACATATGAGAATAGTGCGATAACAATTTTATATTTGTATCCAGTCCTTGAATAACATCGCAAAATATCCTTGTTTACTTATACAGGTTGATATATCATGGAATGTGACATACGGATATGGTAAAGTTCATGATTATGAAGTCGGGATTGCATCTGAAAGTTCTACATTCCCGGATGTAATGGATTTCACAACATCGCATCATCATCAACATATACGTTTGTTCCACCCAGATATCTTTGACGGTGAACGCTTTTACGTAATGCTAAAAGCAATTACGAAGTCGTCAGTTATTGACATCAAGGTTATACACAAATTCTAGATATCGTCTTAATGAAATAACAGTAAACTATGTTGATTTATCATATTTCGATGTATTAAAGTTTACATGAATTTTCTTACAGTATAATAGACCTGATCCGGATTTCTGCAGTCGATGAATTGATACCTGTCTTTGCTATCTGTTTTGTAGACGTTTATACAATGTTTATGAAAGAAAAATTCTAAAGCTCAGTTTCGAATACAAAAGATATGTCCGTAGGTTGCAACGGTGTTCTATGAATATAAGCTTATTATAGAAAGCTTATTAATAAGCAAACAACATGGTGTACTTCAGGGTTTCACATATGCAAATTTAAAGTATCTGAATAAAATATAAAGACGCCAAATTTCAGAAACTAGGTCCGTTTGTATACGATTCAACAAAACCAGACTTTAGTGGAAAGATTAGTTTATCGATTGAGCATACGACGGATGACACCTTTCTAATAGCAAGATGGGACGAAAACGCATTTACGGATCACGGGGACCCTAACGCATTGTCATACGAAGCAGCTATAGGTGAGTGGAATAACTTGATACTTAAGTACTAATACAATACTGTTTTCCTCATGTTTTTCTATTTAGTGTTACTTGTTACACATACGTCACTGTAAGCATTAGCGTACAATGTAGGTCTACTTCAAATAAATCAGTACATGTCGGTCAGTTTATTTTTGTAAAGATTTTATGAGATATAGCATTATTATCTCATTTGTGCAAAGTATTTAGAATTATGTTTTATACTTTAAGGATCTTCGAGAAATGGCAAGGATATCCTTCCATTCCAAAGTATTTCTGTTGGCGGGAGTTGCACTTCCCTCAAACCTCCGTCCTGCACAGCATTCGCAACCCACTCTCTTCCATGGCATCTCCATGGGGAACAGGATTACTTTGTAACCATAAAAGTAAGAGACACAGCAGGTCATTTTGTGACAGCTTCGTCGAAGGAATATAGGCACAATATTGAGGTGGCATCTCAAGGAATCGTTGAGGACATTGGTGATTCATCATCGCAGGTACATATATACATATTTCAACAGTTTTGATGTGAAGAACTTAAGCACGTCATCCTAAATTGATACAAGTATACCTGAATCAAAACTGGTGTAAAAAACTTACGTATAGATCCCACAAATGGAAGAATAAACTTTTTTGAATACTACCAATACGAGAACTGTACATGTCG
>JAUMHA010106623.1:8302-32508 GCA_032359765.1 Saxidomus gigantea
ACTGACATTTGTTCATGCAATCACTGAATTAGTGTGCCAATGAAACTGACATTTGTTCATGCAATCACTGAATTTTTGTGCCAATGAAACTGACATTTTTCATGCAATCGAAACTCACATTTTTCTTACAACCATTAAATTTCATGCCCACTATCAACATTCGTATTATGGCTACTGCATATATCTGTAGGAAAACAATGTAGTGTATATCTGATAATTTGCACTGTGTATTGGGACGGAGCTTAACTGTGATCTATCTGTAATAACTTTGATCTATCTGTAATTGAACACATGATCATGATCTATCTACAACAGAAAACAGTTACAATAGCACAACACAGCAAAATGTACCATGATACAAAATAGATAGTGCACTGTTGGCTCAAATAATTATGTAATTTCTTGGAGGCTATAATGTAATTATTCTCGCAAACAGTACTCTATCTATTACAAAGACTGTGCACTGCATTCCAATTAATGTTGTACTTCCTCTTAAAACTAGATTACAATGTTTGTTCTATCAGGAAGATTTTTCATTTTCTTCTACTAAAGTTCTGCAAGAGCCAATTAATGCAATTAGGTCTTGTCAAATTTGAACTTCAAATTTTTGTGATGTACATACTGGAAATCAAATTGTTTTTCCTTGTTGTTGTTTATACCAATTTGTTTCAGCTTGATAACAAAACAAGTTTACCCAGCTTACACAAGTTGTTCTTGAAACACCATTTATATTCAAACCAATCACTTGAGAGAGAAAAGTGCCAGACACATTCATTTGTTGCTACCAATTCAGTAAGTGAACAGTGTGAGGGACCTTGTAAAGGACGTATCTCATGGCTTGTGGCCTGACCAGAGGATATAAGCTACAACCTCTAGTCTACCTTGCAAATGCAATATACAGCACGACAGATCTAAAACCACTTTAATACTGACCTTGGATGCTCTAATAGACTATTTTTACAGTTCCTGCTAACGAAAGTGCAGTTAAAACAAATAGATATTGGGCATTAACTCGAACAAAATTTAATGTTCCCTACTAAAATAAAACTACATCTATCACAGATATTTGCTGTGAATGCAATACTCCCACTGAGTATGTTTGGAGTTCAGGAAACAAGCAGATTAATGACAAACCAAGCACGTGCAAAACCTGCAGTAAAGTGAACTTTGAAACCCTTTACTAGAAGATTTTCAGTCTGTTATGAATACCAGACCCTCCTCGTTCCCGACCAAATGATCGGTATGCTTACTATGTTTCTTGACAAGTGTATTATTCGCCACAGTGTCTGACAGCATTTTCATGTCAGTTTTTTCATCATCATAGTCAACATTCTGTATAACAATGACATGCAGAGTCCAAATATTTTCTTCAATACAAATTACAGCTCATAAATGTTCTTGTAATCATGACTGAGTGATGCTGTATGTAAGTTGCTGATTGCAACAATTTTTGTAATGACATCCCACTCCATCGGCGTACATAGGAGGCAGGGGAGATTGGGGAGGGGGGGAATAAAAGTAACCTCCTGATCTCCAATCAGACAGAAAGGACTAGACTGGTATTCAGTCCTTACATTTACTATTTCTTACTCAATTAACTCCCTTTGCTGACAAAAATGTAGATGATCAACCCCTGTCAGTAGATATGGGGCAGAAAATATTCTGCTTGAATAATGAAAATATATTATCATCTAGCCTGGTGGCGAGGCTAAGGAAGGACCAGCATATAATTTACACTCTATTCAAAATGCAGGTAATTAAACCCTTCAAGCTAACCAACTTTTATTCTAAATTGCTAAACTGCAAAAACATCTGAGGCAAACATGATCATACAGGGCGCCGGCTATGCAATATGTCCTTGAATCATTCTGCTGGCATACTTGGGCTACAGGGTCGTCTGTCATCAGGTTGCCTGCCTGGACCGACAGCTGTTAGGGAAGTTACTCTTGAAGAGTGCTTGCCATCCATCATACGTCCTTGGTAGGCAAGGCTTCAAGCTGCTGTCAGATATCCTTCACACTATCCTCAGGGTGGAGTAGCCTTCACCTGTCGTTCATCCAGCTGGTCCGCCTTAGTGCCATTCTAGTGGTGACCTTTGTAGTTCCCCAACCCCTCGTGTTAGTTTGGACCATGACAGTAGTCAGACATAGTATAATAAGTCCAACTTCCGTCCCCGCCCTGTGCCATCTCCGCTACATGCACGCCATGTGAGCGAACGGAGAAGTGTAGAGCAATGTAACTGCAAGGCTTTAAATAGTAACCCAGGTTACATAACTGCAATGATATATATTTATAGTGATATAATCAGAACACTTTATTATGATCTCTTCCATAGTGACGGCACTGGTATATGTGTTTTTTTTCCTAAAGAATGAAAATGTTGGACATTTAGGTTTCTCCCAGCTGAGCTCAAACAAACTTGGCAAATTCTTGAAAGTTGTTGGCACATAACACTGGTCCTTGTCTTCACCATTAAGGTCTGAAACAGTCAATTGAATGCTTCTGTCAGAAAGCTGAAGTGGTACAAAGGCTGCACTGGCAGTTTGGATATTTGCACCGGATATTTTCAGCTCCAATCAAAGCTAGACGGCTGCTTTCCGAGGCAGTCTGGACAAGTCGTTACTGGTTATGCATCATTAAAAAGCTTCAATACCAGAAAACTGATCAGCCCAAAATTTAAAGTAATAATAAATGACAGGATTATTTTCATTACCCAATCTAAAAGGAGGAGAGATTGTCAGCAGATAAAAGCTCCTGTGATGTTTGCGATGTAAATGATGTATGGCAGAAAAAGCTGTATACAGAACTGGCTGAATGTGTATTTCAAGTGCTTTGATGTTGGTAATGACTACATAGCATCATGTTGGAACTCCACGCTATTAAAGTTGTATTTTAATGTCCTGAAACTAATTACTTTCTGACTGTCATGGCAGAAGTTTGTATAAATTCTAAGAATAGGCCAGTAAACTCTACGTAAATGACACTTCCATTAAGCTTGTTGTATAGTCTACAGTATGACTTTGGCAACACTGACTCCAGGATAACATAAACAAGTATGTTATTTTTGTCAGTTGTCTTGGTTGTCTCTCAGGTAGCACATTACATTAAAAATGTATGGGTTTCTTATTTCATATGTCAGCAAAGTAGCAAAATAAACCTCTGATGACATTTTAAGGTGATCATGTGTAGAGAGTTTTTTACATGTCATGTCAATAAAACAACTATTTACTCACATCAATATAATCTGGAAAACATTTTCGCAACAAATAATAAAACAGTGCCTTCATACTGCACAGTACAACAAGTCTTCAGAGAACAGGTCCTTGGGCAGTGTTTATAAGCCTGCAGAGCAGCAAAATGTTTAAATCAAACAGAAAAAATATATTAAAAGTTGAAAGAATAAGAGCCATCAAATTCACCTATGGTGAATCAAAGTACTGAAAGTACTACAAAATGTTGATGCTGTTGTCGATTCTTTTCTTATTTGATTACAGTATGAATTTAACCCTGCTAAATTTCTCCAATGGACTCATCCATCTTTCAGTTTGGACAATACCATTTACTATTCTAAGGGGAGATTAAAAATCATCTGACTGAATGGGTAAGTTAACGTTGCAGATCATGATCAGGCTGCAAGAATATGTAGGCTGATCATGATCTGCACTGGTCTAAGGCAGAATCACCTGCCACTAGCAGAGAAGGATTAATATTTTGTGACTTTTTAATTATAATGTAAACCGAGTTTGTTTTTTTAGCAAAGTCTTGATTTTACGTCAATTCCCGAGGTTTTCATTAGTTCAAGAAACTGAGCCTAATATTCTGCCATGCTTTTTGTTCATGGTCTCAAATAACAGAAACACTTTTGAACCATCTTCCCTGGTTATAAAGTCATATGTGGATGATTAATTACGAAGTTAATATGGCGCGGTGCAAAAGGGCTAATTGTACATACACTCAAGAAAGCCAAGGAGACTTTTCAATTTTATGATTCTAAGAAAGTAAACTTGAGAACATTTACAATAAAACTAAAAAAAAAAGAACAATTTCCAAAGAGTAAGCAGGTGTTTCCATCTTATTAACCTGAAAGTTATCTAGTTATGACAATTAAAATGAACATTAATACAAGGGATCCTTAGATTTTTTTTGTTCTGAAATCTTTGTATGTCATAAAAAAACATGTACAACAGTTACTCCCATTATTAATATAAAAAGAATATCTGAATTTTATTGAAACTACCGGTATAGGGTTCCCTTGTAAGTGCGTATATTATATTGAATATATTCTGCACTTTTCTCTAAACTTTTGTTGAATATTTTAAATTAGAACTACAGTAGCAGAGATTATATTTGAATTTTCAAATGGATTTTGTATTTTACTGCATCTAGGCACGAACATTATCCTGTTAGAAAGTCAATATATAAAAGCCAATATATTTCAAGTTTTAGAGGAACAGTCTTTTTTTTTCAATTTGAAAGTTTAGATAACACTGGAAGACGACTATAAATAGATGAAAATAACAAGTCGTACTGAGTGCAATTAACATTAAAATTTAAGACTTGTTCATAAGGTTTCAACAGTTTCACTTTCTGTAATGGCACACACTTACTGTTGCTATGTTACTGACTCTCCACGCAGTACCCCCTCCTGACTCTTTGAATTAGAAATAACCTTTTTTTCAATTCTCCATTGAGTACTATGAAGAATACCTCTGAAATGGTAACAAGTCATTCGCGTGATATTAATATGATGATGCAGAAGCTCCTGTTCACTATAATAACAAGTCTAAAGCTATTCTAGAAATCGGACATTTAGTCTTTCATTTTCTGGATACAAGGCTGAATGGACTATTTCTATGAGCATGAAGACAAAAAAATTCATATTCTTATAATAAATAATTATATAATTATGTAATTGTGCAACATACTTTTCCACCATTATGGCAGCTAGATTGAAAGAAGTTTACATAAAAACAAATATTTTCTCAGCTGATCTTAAGAAAAGTCGACGGATGCACACACAGGCTGATCATGATCTACACTGGTCCCAGAGGCTGAATCACTTGCCACCATCAGGGTACAAGTAAATCTGTTACTTACTCCTCTAAGAATACGAGCATGTGGGTGTGAATCCATCAAAACCGCTATAAAATCTACGCTGGCTTCCTGGTGCTAGGAATGCTTCTTCATTAAAAACGACTTCATAATACTACTGGGGGTAAAACAATGAAAATAATTTCATTAGTGAACAGACACATAAATTTCACATAACACAGGGAAAAACACATTGCAATAAAAATTAATGTAGGTAATAATTATTGAGTGCTCTGGATTTACAGTTTATTAACTGGAATCTGCAGAAGTTGAGATGCTCACAGCCTCAATATTTTCTCTATAGTAAATGTTGTATTTTATTGGTTTCTTATTTCTGCATTATAATTTAATATGGAAATTCAATACACTGAAACATTTAAATAAATCACTTTAAATTCTTATGATTCAAACAGTGAGCATAAATTTTAAAACGTGTTGTATTTTGGAAAAAGAAATGTTATGTAAAGTTAAATTGTTACTTTGAATGCATGTAACTTTGTGGGCATAAAATTTCATTGAGTTTAATAAAATGCAATTCTGCAGTTCCCTGCATTCCTTGATCAGCCTTTCTTTGTACAAAATGGTAATGGTGGACAGTTTTTGTCAAGGTCTTAAATTTGTTGCTTCATCCCCCATAAAAATTCACACACAAAAAAAGTGACAGAAGCAGAATAACACTCACTTCATTGCAATACAATCATTTTTTCTGAACATAGAATACCATCGCAAAAAAACCCATTTAAACAGGTATTTAGTGGAACAGTTCTTTACGCTTTGAACCAGAGAAGTTGTGAAAGATATTTGTAAGTCATTCAATATATCACACAACCAATGCCTAGATTCAATTGAAACCAGCATACTTTGTCTGATTTACTTTGATGGATTTAGTGAGAAATTTGTCATTATCATAGAGTGTGATAGCGCATATTTATTGTCTGAAATATACATGATCCTAAACCAGATAACATTAAAAGAGAGAATCGATTACGTGAAGGCAATTTAAAACAGAAGCAAGCAGAAAGACTGTCAAAGGCATGCTCTGAAACAAACACCATACACTGTCTATTCAAACATAACACAGACTGAAGGAACTTCGATTTTAATACCCCCACGTTAGGGGACATAACAAAGATCAAAGAGGTAAACATTCTGACAAATTTCCATGATGATAAGTGAAATGCTCAAGACAAACATAGTGACAACTTTTTTATGATTGGGTGAAGATTGTGACCTTTAGTACTCAGGTGAGCAAGAGAGAGAGCGAGAGATAGAGAGAGAGAAAACCTGGATCTGTAACCCATCCATAATAAAGGTCATCACCTATCTTAGAATCTTACTGCGGGCAAAAAAAGATATTGTTTTTTTAATTAAAAGTCAAATACATTTCTTTAACTAACACCTTGAAAGGCGCAGCAAGATTTCTAGTAATTAAAATTGCTTCAGGAAACAGCCTCCTTTTTTCTAACAATAAATCAATATTCCTAAGAAAACAACACAAAACTTTCATCTCGTTCCCTTCCATTTCAACTGAAGAGAAAACCGTGCAAGATTTTCATTTTTTCAACAGATCATTGTTGACTTCATAGTTCTTTCACTCAATAGGTACCCAGTGTTGATAGATTTGTTAGATAGGTACCTGATGGTGTGTATTTCTTTGATTTCTGTTTTCCGACTGATAAGCCCGCTAAATTGATCTTTATTTATACTGCATTATCATATCAATCACATGCAAAAAAAGAAACAACAAATTACTTCATAGCAAGATTCTAAGATTAATCACAAGGTTTTAGTGAGATCCAGAGATTAATCACAAGGTTTCAAAGTTGTGATTAGAACAGGATGCCTCAATGAGAACCAGTTCCCGTGGTAACAAGCACGTGGATTTCAATTCAAAGACAACTACAAAGAATTCAAAGTAAAATCAACTAATTCAGGAGAAGAGTTTGTTCTCTAAATTTCTTTTTTATTGCCCACGCATGAAAGGAGGCCTGGATCACAATGAAATTTCCGGGAATCCTACCTCTATCCATGCTTTACAATATACTGGTACCACTCAAGCAAAGATCTGTACTCAGATTTTTTTAAATCAGAAGCCTTTAACATGAAAGGAAATTAATTTTATACTATAAGCATTACAATAAACCACTGTCATGACTTAACAAAAACAGCTGGAATACTCATGACTGTTTTGTTTTTTTTCACTTACCTAACCACATTCTCTGATGTGTAAATAAATGCACAAATAATTGTACAGAATTACTTTTGCATGAAATAAACGCATAAATTTGTCTAAAATCATCATAAAGTACAAGCAATATCAAAATATTACATTCATCGTTAGACAAACCCATCAATATGATGAAACAGGTGAAATGAAGAATTTTACTTATTTTCAGCGTGTCAGTTTTTGATTTTACAGCTCTGTTATATACAATAGATCAATCAAATCCAACCCGTCATCCTGGGTGTTAGCACAAACCTCCACTGTCAGATTTCTTCACTCCACGGGAAGGAGGCCAAACCTAACTCTATCTCTTCACTGACAGGCACAGTGCTACTGCTAAGTCATTGCCACTGCGGTGGCCAAGTGGTTAGCACTCTGGACTACCCATCCAGATGTCTGGGGTTCAAATCCTGGCTGGGACACTGAAAATTTCAGAAACGTTTTTCAGTGTTGCCCACTTATCTAGAGATGAACTGATTAGAAACCCAGAGGTAGTCTTACATGTATCTGTGCTATACACCGGTCACATTTAAAGAACCCAGGGGTCTATTTGTAAAAGAGCTAGGGTTTGGTATCTGGATTCCTTTGTATCTGAATCTGTCTCTTTAGCTTGTCTGCACCTGTCAAGGGTTTTGGCAGCTTCACCCAAGGAAAAATCCTATGGTTGGCAAAGGAGAAATCCTACGCTTGTTTAGCATTCTAGCTAAAATCACAAGTCACAATGGTAAGATATCCCTTGGATGTTTAGTGTCCGATTTCAAACCTACTTGATTTTGAAAATCGTTTACAGGAGCAGTAAGCTTACAATAACTGGAATTTAAACTTCATTTAGAGTATTTTATACCGATTTTAAATTTCTTCCAACTTACACCAGCTAGGCTCCATGTCTGTTTATTGCACTTTTCTACAAGGTTATAGCATCTATGCCAGTGACAGGACTGGATCAAGCCTAGCTATTGAGTTCAGACATCTGTCGCCTACATTACTGTACATCTCATGGGTACAGAATCTAAACCATCAATGGTCACCATGGCTACCCCACCATTTCATCTAAAGACTGGCATTCAGTCCTTACATTTATTAATTACGTTTACTTCTATTTCATAATTATCTGCCCACTTAATTCTTACAAATTCCCTCCCTTTGCCACCAAAAAAGTAAGATGATCGAGCCCTGTTAAAGAAAAATGCATGAAAGTATATTGCTTGGAGTTTTAATGAAATACATTATCATCATTTAGCCTGGTGACGAGGCTAGGTACAACTCAACTTAACCCCAGCTTCATTTCTGGTAAAACAGGTCGGAAAAAGCTATTTTCTTTAACCAGCCTCAAACCATCAAAATCTCCTATACAGTCTAGATTGATTCTGCAATCTGAGACCAAACCAGGGAGAAGCAGCACAAAAACACAGCGGGGTGTTCCTTTCACACTTTTCCGGGATAAAAGCCGTAAATCAGATACGTTCTAGCTAAAATTACTGTCATTGTTATGATGTATTAAAGTAGCCCTTAAAGGTCTTCAGCATCCATAATAAACCCTCCTCATATTACAAAGCTTTCCCCCATCAACTGCAAAACCTGTTTATTGATTTCTGTGATTTCCAATAAAAGTTTCACATTACTGTTAAAATCTACGTCTGCTGATGCATTAGCTAAGTTGACTTTTTGATGCATGGGAAAAATAGATACCCTCTGCCTGTCATAGATAACTTGTTATTACTTTATTCTTTTCCAAGACTGGTTTTAATGTGTAGGCTCTCTTTTCCCCATTCTTTATAGAGTGGTCTAATGGGATGGGTTATAAGTTGATAAAGCTAATGGGATATACAGCCAAACAATACCTATTGCAGGATGGAGGATTCTAGATATGTAGACAGATATAAGCGAAACAACTTCTACATTCTGCAGCTTTTCTTTATTTTCTCTAATACCTGCTTTCAAGCAGTATTTTGGTTATTTGCGGACCGGCAGTTTACCTGACCTTTGTTCAAAGAAAGGACCATTACTACACTTTCGTCCAACTTTCTCACATAAAGTCAGGCCAGACGCATAGCTCAAACACTTTAATCAACACCTAGCACAAAAATTGGTTAACATCCTACAGAACAAATATGGTAGAGTCCATGAAAATATTCATCTACCATTATAACTATTTTTATCTCCTGCAGCAGATTGTTCTGTACAATGCAGATAAAGTTCGGAAGCAGACGCTACTGTTGTTTGGACATGTATCACAATAGCTAGATCAGGACTAGTTTGGTAGAAGTTGTTTAAATGGCAATCCTACAAGCGCTACAACAATACGTGTCAAAATCGACTGCAGATTAGGACTTTTTTTTTATATAAAACTGTGTTTGGTTACCTTTTATACTTTTATGTTCAACATGGGCACCTAACAAGGAAATTTGACTTCTTTCAGACTTAGTGGAGACATTCAGAAAGTTTGTTTACTAGTTTTAAAGTAAAACATGAAATCATTTTCAAAATCACCTGCTGCATTTGATCATTCAAAAAATTATCAACTTAATCTTAAAATGAACATAAGCCATATGTTACATTAAACAGGTGAAAAAAATCCACTTGTTTTCCTGGGCCACCCAGTAAGTACAAGATGAAAACAGCCTCACTTGTCAAAGGATTCTGTCAAATGACTAATACCACTTTCAATGTCTTCCACATTAAGTATAATCCATTTTTTCCTCAGCCCCTGCAACTTTAACAAAATGGACATGTGCACTACTGAGACTGTACCATTTATTGTAAGTAGAGGTGCTCAACTTTTAAATATTCACCAACAAAACAGCAGTGTAGATTATCATTACAATGTACTGATCATAGTCTACAGTCTACACTGTACAGGAAAAACAAACAATCCTTGAAGAGCTTGTTTGTTTTTCATATAAACTGAAACTTGGAGATACACTAGAAGATACATGTACACTTTTTTTCTAAACCTTGACTACATTCACTTACTTGTAAACAGTGACAGGTTTTTCTATCATTTTCATGGCTTTGCTTTTATACATGTCCAACTCTTCAGCCTCCACGCTGGCCTCAAGTGCTGCCAGAGCCTGCTCAGGCTGGATCTATAACACACAATAAGCCCTGATTATGAGCAGCTTCTTAAAGTATCTTGACATGTGACCAGACTTTTAACAAGGTGCAAAACGCAATGTTTTCTAAATCAGGGGCCGTAACTATGACGATACTGATTAAAACTGGCCCAATATCAAATTTGTCCTCGACTTTGTGGCCATACCTAATATATCCAAGTTTGATTCAGACTGCTTTAGAAATGCATTCTAAAGAGTGCTAAAAAAGTTGCTGATAATTGGACAAACCTTTAACCCTTTGTGTGCATATGAACTAAAAAGGGCTGCCTAGCCGGCTCAACAATTTCTCCCTCAAAGACACATATTCAGGGTGATTATTTTAAGAAGTAGATGTTATCCACAATATGTCAACCATAGCTTAAATTCTATCTCTCCATACACAACTTTGAAGTGACATTATGCAACAAGTTTGTTAGCTTTCTGCTCTATCCTGTATTAGGTATTGATTATATAATGTTCTTATTTTGTAATTACATTGTGTTCATAGAATATTGTTTAAACTTAGTTTGAAAATCTCCTGCAATTTACTTAAAATCAGTAAAGTTTAAATAAGACAACTGCACTACAGCAACAGATACATGACTAACTTGACAATCCCTGTAACTTATTAAAAATTTATAAACAAGAGGGCTGTGATAGCCCTATATATATTTACACTCACCTCATCTGCAATACATGACAAGATCTGCATACTTCCCAATAACAAAGGTAATAACAATGCAGAGCTCAGTGAGCAATTTTGGTTGAAGACCATCCAAGCCACAATCCTACGAAGTTTGGTTGAAATTGGCCTAGTAGTTTAGAAGATGTCGTTTTTAAAAAATCTATTTTTAGCTCTGGTGGAGATTTTGTGCAGTGCAGTGGATCCATTTGAGCAGTTTAAGTTGAGGACCATACATGGAATTGTCTGTGCAGTTTGGTCAAAATTGGTCCAGTGGTTATCGAGGAGATAATAGTTTTTCTATCTTAACTATCTCTGGAGGCCATTATGTGCAGTGGAGCAGAACCATTTTTATCAATTTTGGTAGAGACCTTCACATGAACAATCCTGTGAAGTTTGGTTGGAATTGGCCCAGTGGTTATGGAGAAGATGTCATTTAATGGTTTTTCTATTTTTAGCTCTGGCGGCCATTATGTGCAGCAGAGCAGAACCATTTGAGCAATTTTGGTAGATGATCATCCCAGGAACAGTCCTATGGAGTTTGACTGAAATTTGCCCATTGGTTAAGGATTTGTCACATGAAGCAATTGTTGATGAAAGACATCAATAGGTCACAACAGCTCACCTGGAGCACTTTGTGCTCAGGTGAGCAAAATACAAATATCAGGGTCTCATTACCTGTAAGAAATAATTTGAAGCAAGACCAGGGCCTGCAACTCTGCGGGCAACAAAACCATCACTAGCTGGTACCCGAGCCCGACTTTTAATCACGATACCATACATAGCTGTATCCCAAAGCCCTCGTAGCCCACGACGTAATACTCCAACTGAAATAAGGTATACACATCCGAAATCTATTACCAATTTCTGACAAACTGTCAATTTTGTATGCAGACAACAGACTACAACTGATTAATGCTACAATTTTTAGATTTTCTGATCTGATCCCAGTGCAGCTTATAAAAGTAGCACGAACAACTTTAATCATTTATTATTATGACATATAGGGAAGACTACATTAAAAGAACATTCTGTAGGTCTAAAGTTCAACTGTTTGTCTGCAGGCAACTGGCTGTATTACAGAGAAAAAAGATGCCAGTTTATTCTAAGAAAAAGAAAAGTTTTTTTCACATGAGATAAAATCCAGAACTCATATAGAAATGACTTTCTCCTTATCTGCATATGGGTAAAAACAAAACTGACGTTCTCCACTTGCTATTATTGATATTCATACAATTATTGTTCATGAAGGAATAATCAAACTGATCAACAGCGTATAGAACAGAGAAAACTTGTTTGTACCACCAACCCACCTCCTTATCAGCTGGGCAAACCTATCCTGTATTTCCTTCAAGTGTACACTAATTCAATCAGAAACTAAAAGTGAGCCCCTTTTTAAGAGTGGTAAGGGTCACGCACAGACAAATTTAAAATTTCTTTTCTCATATTGAATCTAGTCTTACTGTAACTCGTCTTCTATATGTTTTTTTTTTCAAAGGACACATTCCCCGACTGATAATAACCTTAAACAACTTACAAATACTGATGCCAAGGGAAGCTAAAGGGCAAACAACGAAACCAAACAGTGATGCTGCAATTGGTTGAAGAGTGCCTTGTATCAAAAATCTCCAGATGAAGGCTTCACACAATATGCTAAACTTGTTCTGACCATCTGAAATATTTACATAAACAATGTAGAATAATATTTACATTAACACTGTAAAATAAGAAATACGATGCATAATCCCTTAAAGTCCCAGGATCACTTTGAATTTACTGATATAGAAAAACTAATTTACTGGTGAGATAATAAGAGAAACAATGTTCTATTCACTCTAAAACAATGTTGACAGAAGACTTTCTTCCCTATTCCAAGTAGTGTCTTCACAAAAAAGAGTTGTCAGACAGCCGTCTTATTTTTTGCAATATCCTTTGGTTAAATAAGAGCTACAGGCAACTATGCTCCTTGACCTTTAACACCAGCCTGGTCAATTCAAAAGACCATGAATTTGCATACAAGCAACCCCGCTGGTTCACGCTGTTGTAACAATATTGATCATTTCTTGAGAGCTTTGAAAGGCGAAAAAAATTCTTGTGAATATTTCATGATTTACAGTAGTCCTGTGATATGTAAAGGTGTATTTTCTTCTATACATATAAATGTCAGTACCTTATTTCAAGTAATCCCCCACCCCCATTCTGTCTCGAGAGATTGATATTAAAAGAATATATTAGTAAAATTGAACAAGCAAATTCAGTGAATTAATATCCCACGCTAAATGCAGCAATTTGCTGAAAAAAGTGTTTTTCTTTGTCTGTTTCTAAAAAAAACATTTTTAAAATTTCACCACCTCACTGGGGCCTCATCACTGAGGTGATTTTGTTTCTTCAAATTACAGTCATAAAGAACTTTATTGTTGTTAGTTAAATCAAATCAGTATTACTACTTTAAGACAACAAGAATTATTAAGTTTCTATATAGAATAATTATGTAAGAAAAGCATTACATCCCCTTAAGGGCTTCATTTCCGTAAAAATCCAGTTCCTAAATTTTCTGTTGTTAGAGAATACAAATATGATTATTTGTGCCAGACAAAATCAAATTCTGACAAGCCTTTTCAGAAAAAAAAAAGCTTTTTCAAAATTTCACCATCGCATTTTGGCCTCATCTCTGAGCAGTAATTCTTTATTCAGCATCTCACATTGATACAGAACTCACTTGTTGTAAGTTTAATAAAATAAGTTCTATTGGTTTCAGAAAACAAAAAATTCCAAGTTTCTAAATAGTATATGTAGGAAAAGTGCTACACACCCTTGAAGGGCCTCATTTCTGAAAAAATTAGGAAATGTAGGGGGTAGATATTAGAAAAAGTTATTATTAAATCATTTGAGCCAATAACAATTTAATTTAAATAACTGGTTTCAGAGAAATAGAATTTTAATGTTTTTATATGAATATAGAAGAAAATAACAATTAAAGGGCAGTAACTCTGGAGATACTTATCCAATCTTAACGAAAAGTATGTGTGCGCCACTTCATTATGCTATTGTACACTTATTTTGAGTTTCATGAATTTCTATCCATTGGTTCTTGAGTTATGACTCTGTACGGACGGACGGACAACGCCAAAATACTCGGTAATATCCATCCGCCTTTGGCCTTTGGCGCAGGATAACAATTGGCATTTGTTTAAGGTCAGCCTGAGGTATCTTCAGAAGCCAGTCACTGGACAAGTCTTTGTTATCTGCACTGGTTAGAAAATGATTTCCAACCCTTACTTGTATAACCTGCTGCTGTGAAAAGGGACATTATTGCTTTTATTCACCAAAGCTCTGCCACTTAATCAATTCAAAGATTCTTTGCATTACTGAGAAAAGAAGGAAGTAAATTGAGGTAGTTGAGTGTAAAACTCCAAAGCCACAGATCATCATGGCTCTGGATCGATAGCAATCTAATAATTCTTTACCTATGCATGGAAACAGGTCAGTTTTCAAGATATTTTTAGCGAATGTGACATTTTAAATAGTTACACTGATATTGAAGGAGACAAGGGAATGAACTCTTCATCAAAACAACTACTGATATACACTCAGGAGTAATTTCCCTTTGACATGACACTCATCCCCTGTAACTGAGAGAGCCTGTGGATACTGACGAAAATCGGTATTTCCATCAAACAAAATAGCTAGAAATAATGACCACAATACTGTCTCTAATAAATCTATGTAAATCTCTAGCATTAAAATTATCTTAGGGAAATATATAAATTTTTGGACAAACATATACAAGTACGTAGTACTTACATGGAGCATCAAAGTCATAGAAAGCTATACAAAACAGATGGAACAGCAGTGATGCGACTGGTACCCTGGAATATACAGACACAACTATCAAACAAAAAAACCTACTGGTACCCTGTAATATACAGAGAGACAACAACCAAACTACAAAATTGATTGATACCTTGCAATATACAAAGACAACAATTAAACAACAAAATCGACTGGTACCCTTCAATATACAGAGAGACAATAATTAAGCGACAAAATCGACTGGTACCCAGCAACATACAGAGACAATGACTAAACAATAGAACTGTCACTCATACAGTAAGTACATGATACTTCTACAGTGACATATCAGAAAACTACAATACTATTTTGTATTATTTGTATTTGTATTATTTTATTTTCCTTGGATTGACCAGTACTAGACTCCCATCCTCTGAAAGAAGCTGTCAACTTTCACAAATAGAGCTAAGTTGATAGTTAGCACTGCAACCATGACCCTCAATCAGTGAGAGGCTTTGTGATTTCAAGACAGTGACCTTCATCCACTGTTACAAATGTTCCTAAATTAAATAAAACTAAGTTGACGCAAACAGAAGGTTATCCCTTCTGAAATACAGTTACCACGGCAACTGAACATACCATGCAGGGGCTGTGACAGCAGCGACAAGTGACAATGTTGTGGTTCCAATACACAGTACAGGAAATGTTAACACCAGAAGTAGACTTCCGAAGAAACCCTTCAGTACGTAGTTCCAGAATCGATTCAAATGTCGGGTGAAACTCTTTCCAAGGAAACCTGAAACATATATGAAAATTGATATGACTGTATGTATACCCAAAATAAACATTTCTTTCAGGATCAGTTACTACATGTATAAAACTATTTGTGACTTCTTGTTTTCTTAATATGCATAATGACAGTTTGTTCACAAATTGGTATTTCTGTGTCTCTAGAAATTAAAAATTGTGCTAATTTGTCTACACCCATCCTCTCCCAAATGGACCATTCAACAAAGTTTTACCCTAAATCAGATACACATATATTGTTCATCTGGCTTAGGCTCAAAAGCATCGAAATTAGTATTTTCCTTATGATAATCCTCAATATACCTCACCTACCACGGCAATAAAGCTTCATGCCAGCATGCCGATCAGGCTCTAAACGTTGTACGCTACATTCACAACATCTTTACCTCCAACTACAAATGTATTTCTCAGATGTTTACAAATCAGTCTCGATGCATATATATGTAACTAGGTCAACCTCACTTGTATCTCATTTCCTGACGTTATTCCTATATTTGGCAACCAATCATATTTAACTTGAATTTGTCGCCCCATTATTTTTTCCACATTTTGGCTGTTAAGTCTGATTTCAGAGCTTTTTCTGTAGCAGACAACCATGTAAAGTGGATGGACCTTGATAAAATATTGAATTATGTTAAAAGACAGACAGACAGACAGGCAGATACACTGAGTGCAAAGTAAATGTTTGGTACTACATGACCTCTGTACTTATTTTCTGATGTGCTGTTTACCAATTTTATTATGACCTTGGCAATGTTTTCTCAATCTACCTGAAGACACAGCCCGATAGCAAGTTTGAGCCCTTACCTCTATCAGGAGAAGTCTCGAACGACTTCCGGGATTTTCTGACACTGTCCCACAGAGCTGAAAGCCTGGATACCAGGGTATGTGTACTAGAACTGTTAGCAGGGTATAACTTGCCCTGGAATATATGTAATAGTTATGAGATGGTGTAAAAGAAACATGCTTACAACAACAGTTATTTTGGAAACATGTAAACAAATCAAAACATCACTTTACAGCAGAAAGCTGCATCAAGACACCAGCAAATACACATGCACATTCCCCTGCACAGTAGGGCTATCAAACAAATACTTCCATTAGAGATTTTTTGTTTCTTTGAGGTCAAAACACCCATTTTAACAGTATTATGATAATTTACAAGCAGACTGTTTATGAAACCATGGTTCCTGGGAAGAACCAGCACTAGGCTCTTAATCCTAAATAAGAAATTACCAACTTTCTCACAAGAAAATGGTCAGTAATGCAACTCAAACCTATGACCCTCAATCAATGAAAGGTTATAGTGCTTTTGAAGTCAGCAACACTGGAGATGGTCAAATATTATTTGATTATTACGGTCCAATTTCGAGCACTGAGCCGTGAATGTACTTTTAGCTTATTGTAAACCAACAGTAAAAACAGAGGAAAACAGACAGGTTGTAGCTCAAAGGTCAAGTTCAGACTATAACTTTAGTATTTATAGGGTATGCAAACTGAAGATTTTCAGACTGAATAGAGAACAGTGCAGATTATGATCACGTTACATACATCTGAGACTTGATCAGGATCTACGCCATTCGCAATGAACCAGATATGGCTAGGCAGCTAACAGTTTGAAGAATGTTCATATAAAACCAAGGCTGGCTATTGAATTTCTAGAAAATATCTCTCAGGTTTTCTCAGTCCTGAAATACTCTTTTGATGATCATGATGATTACAGTGAAGGCAACATTTTGTTTAGATATAGGTGGTAACGTAAGAATTGAATAAAAACTGCCACAAGCTGTCTATGCCAAGTGGCTTTTTAAACAAAGTGACTATTAGACCCAGATCCAACTATGACTTGCAATGTCACATGTTGTCGCTATGGAAACATATTTTAAACACTTACATCTTGTTGTGAGATTTCTTTGTTAGGTCTGAATTCATGAATGCCAAACAAGGCTCGCAGGCTTAGCGGACTGCACCATGGAACAACAACCTGAAACAGTTAGTGTTTTATTGTACAATATTCTATACAATTAAAGAATGTTTTCTACTAAATACAATACATAAAACTAACTAAAAAATACATGTTCCAAACTGACTTTCAAGTTTAACTCCATCATTATATAGTCTCCAAGGCCCAGTGATGTTGGGATACAAACCTGGTATCCTTGTACCACAGTCTGCTGACACAACTCCTAGGGTGACCTAATTTTGTAGTCACAAATGATTTCCAAAACAGTACCATGTACTTGTAACTGTATGAATCGTTCACCTAAACTTACAGTATTAGTTCAAATCCCGGAGGTTGCGGGTTCGAGCCCCACCAAGGTTACGACTGTACCTCCTCATATGACACCAGTACTGGTTTTTCCAGGAAGCGGACTCGAGAGTGACTCGATAAGCTCAAAGCTTTCTTCACAATCAAGCTAAAATAAATTAGTATAAACTAAATGATAGGAACAATTTTTAAAAGGCAACAACGTTAAAATATCCCCTACCCCGAAGAAGAATATGGAGTTCCATGTCCATGCCCATGTTCTGTGTAGATAATTATACCATCTCCACATGGGATAGCGAGTACTTGTTTTGTGTTTGCTTACTTTGTTCACATAGTACCTAGATCCACCCTAGAAATACAGAAAAAAACACCTTCAAACAAAACTATTGACCTTCAAACAAAACTATTGACCTTCTGAACAAAACTATTGACCTTCCGATCAAAACTATTGACCTTCTGAACAAAACTATTGACCTTCTGAACGGGCAAAGTTATTGTCTTTTGAAGCTATTTTCAAACTTGTTGTGCTATGTCTGTCAGAAAAACAGACATAGCAATCATTGTTATTTCATTTTTTTATATCTAAATTAATAAATACTTCACTCACTGCAAGTTTGATATATTCAAATAACATTTTTTGTAATCTGAAAGCAAGTAACTGGATTTCTGTGCTGCTAAGACTGGCTGTAGTTTATAAGAATAACAAGGATTTCTGTGACCTTAAAAATTACCAAATCTTTCAGTACCTTAAAACTAACTTAACCTTCACAGTATAAGAAATAAATGGTTAGTCTGTCAATAAATAAATCAGGAATCATTCAACTTACTCTTGACAACTGATATTGTACTTCTTTGCCCTTCTCAGCTATCACCGTGGGAACCACCATTTCCTCCTCATCAACAACCTTCACTGTTACCCAGTTTTGTGGGAACCAGACACCGACAGAAAATGTGAATACTCTCTTTGGGATTCGAACCTGGCTCAACTCCTTCAGCAGTATTGCCTCTCTCTATTCAAGGCAAAAAGAAAGCTTTACCTTCAGAAATAAACATCTCAATCTTTGTGTAACATTATACACACATCTGAGTGCTCTGACAAAGGTTCAACACAAAACAGTCCTAAGTCCTTCTTTATTTCCTATAACTTAGGACTGTTTTGCATTGAACCCTTAATTCAAATCTATTAACTGTCCAAGGGAGAATAAGCATTTTTTAAATGACCATCAAAAAAAAAGATGTATATGCAACATGAAATTGCAACATTACAGTAGATGAACAAGTTTCCTTTATCTTTTTTATTGTTGAAAGTTAATAATTTAAAAGAGACATTCTCTTAATCCATACATAGTTTTCTATTCCAAACAACTTACATAATCTGAAGAATCAACTTAGCATTTTTCTTTCCAAAGAATGCCTCAATCAGCAATTTAACAAAACCATTAACCCTTGCCCCACAGAATTTCCAAAAATTGACTTGTACATTTCCCTAATTTGGACGGTATCACCAACTGTTCCAAATGGCACTTACTAAAAATCTATTGACAGAATTACAAACAGTGCAGATCATGATCAGACAGCATGAATGTACAGATTGATCATGATCTGCACTCGGTCACAAAGGCAGAATTACTCGCCGCCAGCAGAGAGAGGGTATTAACCGACAACTTATACCTCCTTGATGAAGTTGAGGTCCCTGCGCAGGAAGTAGACTGCCTGTTGCAAATCTTCATCCTCACACAGTCTGATCGCCTCCTCCGACCACAGGTTCTGATCTATAAACTCTCGCTGTAAAATATGTTAATTTATACTGACTCATTTATTCTCAAATTATGAAACAATTTCTTACACTTTACAAATCAATTCTTTTGACATTCTCTCCAGATGAAATTGAAGACAGTGGCAATGTGGAATGAATGAGTCACCACTATAGCACTTGTAGGGCTCTAACCCTGGACCCTGTGATCCTGAGGCAGACAGTGCTGTGGCTTCATCAACAACAAGAGGGCCAAGATGGTCCTATATCGCTCACCTGACTACCATTGGCTATAATACAAAAGGTCATGATTTTAACATAATTTGTAGAGGTCCACTACTCAATGCTAAGTAACATTCCAAATATTTAAGCTCTGCCTGCTTAACTACAACGTTAAGCACAGAAGATGACGACAAACTGTACAAAGCAACAGTTTTTAAAGCAACAGTTTTTAAAGCAACAGTTTTTTCTCCACACGTTTAGTGCAATAACAATAAAAGCATTCTAGTTTTTAGGGCACATACCAAAATGGAAATTATATAGCCTGTCAAAAAAGTCTGAAAACAGGCATACAGCAATATAATTCTACTCATTCTACATTTATTGTAGACTTCAGCTCTCCAAACTTATATCTGTCACTGACGGGATTTGAACTTGCTGGCACAATGTTACGAGTCCAAAACTCTCAGCTGGCCTTCAGTACATACAAGCTATTGCCATGTACTCGTAATCATAATTTACCTCAAAAGCGACAGTTTGTTCATCTACCCATGGTTGTATTCTGGACTTCACTGGATACCTTCTCTTTAAATGATCCAATAGCTGGAACAAATTTTAGTTAATTCAGCATAGATAACGTAAAATGAAAAACTGAAATAATCATAACAGTCAAGCTTCCATAGAAAAGCCAACTCTTGTTTTACAGTCACTGTACAACAATATTATTGGATGAGGCCTATATATGTATATAATGTCTCACAGACTGCCCGATGAAAGCAAAAAATACGGACTCAGAGAAGACTGTGCAATTCGACAACCTGTCAATAAGTGACTTAATACCTCTGAAACAGCATTTGCATAGTGAACATGGGAGTGTTCCTGCTGCTGGACAACCATTCAGATAGCAAGTAACCTAAATGTTACATGAAAGTAGGTCTTTAAGTTTGCATTCTTCAAATCAGTGGAAGAAGTTGGCTCAAAAAACTTTTCGCTAGGAACAGCTGAGCAAACCGTATCAACATGTGGCCAACTTTGTTGGCACGGTATAATAATAAATAAAACAGCTTATACATGTAGTTACAAATTCCTGGACAGTTTTGCCCTTCTTGCTTTGTCAGAAGTAATTTAAAATGCTATTAGCTGATTAACTTCAATAAAACGAAAATTTCTTTGCATCAATATGAAATATTGACAACATACTTGTGTTTTATGGTGATGCATTTTTTCATTCAGATTTGTGGTTGCCTTTTTCATACTTATCACAGAATTTGCTTGGTAAACTAACAAAGCACCTGAAAATATACCAAAAATACATCATGAAAGTTTTAATGGGCGATTCATTTTCACATTAACTGCAAGACATAGACAGTTTTAACCTTTTTATGCACATGTACGTCTTAGGAAAGTTTGACCTTTGTGCGCTGAAGCAGAACTTAAAGGTGTTTGCTAGCATTTACTATATGTATGTAGGGCAACAATTTTCTAATAAGAGAATTCTTTCAAACTTAGTCCAGAAGATTCCACTTAATTGCATATCGGTTATTTGCATATTCCGGATATATGCATACAAACTGAAAACACGATCAATCCCTATATAATTACTATTAAAACTTTTTGCATAATTGCATCCAATTTTTCATCAGTTCTGCTTTACTACACAGCCCTTTGTCTGAAAAATGTCAACCAGTCTACCATCAAATAAACTTCAAAGATGCAGACAATCAGCTGTTTACGCTGTCAGGGCAACAAGCAGTGCATAACAAAATTAGCAACGTGTGAATTGCTCAGTTAGGCAAATTATGACCAAGAGTTAGCTGATTACATTCTCATTCATTCTCTTTTTTATATGCTCCACATAAAAATGTATCCATTGAATTGATCGAGATCTAGATCTAACTTTCGTGGCCAAAAATGTTCATGTATCCTGACTTCATGATTGATCTAGAAGTTAAGTTTGAAATGTTAATCTTTACTCGGCATTGTGTATCTATGTCAATAAAATAGATCTAGTTATATGGAATAAAAAAAAACTCAAAACAATATAATCAATCATTATCGCATAGCGAGGAACACCAAGCGTTTGTCACATACTTTGTAATGCTCACGAGCCGATGCGAATTCTACTTTTGCTTTTAAAGAGAATTTTTTTTTTGTTTTAAGCAAAAAAGATTTTTTCTGTTTAAAAGCTATATTTCACCATGTTGCTTGAAACTTGACAAACTGTAAGAGCATTATATAATAAATTATTTATATAGAAAGCATTACCAATGCCATGTTCTATGGACTCTATCTCAGCATTATTGAGTATTGCTTTGAAGACTCTCTGTAAATATTCTTCCTTCACTGCTTCATTCACCCTCTGAAACATAGGTGACATAAACCGTGACACAGATTAGTATTAATGCATGCTTTCACTGAGGATGACTCATAAATCCATCAGTTTGTTATGACTAATGTCCATGTAAAAGAGAAGATACTAAAGTCTTATAAGTGTACCATAGCAGGACCATGTAGTTTCAGATACTAAATTGAAACAATGTTTATGTAAATGCGTACAAAGTTTGAAAGAGATGAAGCATGTAACTATTACTTTATATATTGATTTATACTTCAGAAAAAGGGTGTAACATGACAGAGTGGTTTCTAAATGGCTCAGTACCCCTTAACACTGTCTGGTGTGGGTATAATAAATACAGGAAGTTTGCTTTCATGGCCTCAGTGGCTTCACAGCTTTAACAATGACTGCTCTCTGAAACTGTCTGATGTTCAACTTTTAATTTTTTGAATCAAGATAAATTGAATTTTTTGTACTGCAATGGAAGGTTTTTTTTCAGAAGAAACAGCTTTGATGACGAAGATTCCATTAACAATGGAACAAACTGATTTTCACACTAGACAAAATACTATCAAGTGTATCATTTGAACGTTAATCTGAAGTAGAATTTCAACAATATCTATACTCAACAAAGTGTTTTACATACAGATTTGTTGATTTATGCTAATTTTAAATGGATAGTGAACGAAGTTTACCCAAATGTTATCAATCTCTCTCCAGACATTGCCCAATGTGCAAACAATCACTCACAGGATATAAATATTGGTTGAGTGGTTAACGCTCTGGACTACCAATCACGGGGTCCCCGGTTTGAATCTCGACATGCGCACTGGCAGTTTCAGAAAGTATATACTTGTTACATAGTATCATCAAGCACCTTTGCTTAGACAACAACTTCTGCTCACCTTTGAAATATCTTCATTTGAAAGACCTTGACCTTTGAGGTTTACTATCAATTTCTGTCGGAAGCTCACGTACCAGCCTTTAGCTTCTCTCTCCAAGATATTGCTGAGTACAGGTAAACAGTTGTTTATCAGATCTGCAAGACAGACACAATGACTACAATGTTATAATATGAAACTCTTCATTATCCAGGAAGATTCTGATAAAACTGTAACAATTTTGCTTATGCTCTATAAGGCTACAAATTGCTGTACACACATGTTGGTTGATCATAAACTTCATGTAAGCGACATTTAAAAATCTGTCTTCATTACACGTGAAACATTGACCAATAAAAATCCGCCATGTCACATCAACCATGTGCTTTTCCCTCTTAATGTACCAAGCTAATGAGTGTTTGTCGGGGACATCTGCTATATTTAATATTGCTTTAGAAAATGTTCATTCATTCATTCATTCATTAATTCATTCATTCACTTATTGTTTAAATTTTATTTCTTTTCAAAAAGCCACATTTTAAATAGGTCTAATGTTTTGTACATTAACATAATGTGTTTACCTTCTATAAAGATTTCATTTTTACTATCACTATTATCATTTTCATTATTTATTATTGATATTACATGTCCTACGCCTTGAAAGCTTACCAGAACATCAAAGTCTAAAGTCTACTCTCAACGTTCCAGAAATCTGTTCTGCCTTTGCAAACAGTGCAGATCATGATCGGCCTGCACATTGATTCAGTATGTAAATTTTCACTGCGCACCCCTTTGAACAAATAATGGTCCAGTCCAAATTGAAAGATGGACAAGTCCATTTTAGACATATAGCAGGACAAGGGTTAAACTTCTGATTTACAAGACTGACTTACTAAAGAACTGGTGTCTTACCTTTATTGAATAACCGTAGATCTATGTCCATACCTTTGGGTGTTTGGTATATATAAGGTACAGGTGGTGGACGTAAATATGGATTCTGTAAATAAAAATAGTAACAGTGAACGTAAATATGGATTCTGTAAATAAAAATAGTAACAGTG
>JAUMHA010106624.1:0-17862 GCA_032359765.1 Saxidomus gigantea
ATGCCTTTCGATTTATTGTTGAAATGGCACAACGCAACATATTTGCGATGTTCAAAAAATCAAATGACCAAAATGGCAAACCGGCTTATGATAATCGGGAGAATAATAACGAAACAAATAGCCTGACGGGCAACCGATAGTAAATGCTTCCGAAAGTCGGAAGAGCAAGCCGACAGATAATGTTAATCGGTCTGGCAACCCGAGAGGCATAAACAAATTATTCAAAACGAAACCAGACGACAAAAATTTAATAGCCTATACCTGACGCATGGATTATTACAAAACTTTGTGCGGGTGACTTTGAACGTAATCAGTTCTAATCGAAATTGAACACACTTTCAATAATAAAATCACATGGAAATTATTATATTTATTTATGAAAACTGGCTCGATATTTTTCTTATTACTTAGAAATTCCGTTTCTTATTCTTTTATGGCGAAAATTATGTAAAGTTTATCCCTTAGAAAATGGAACGCTCCACGTGAATGGCGCATTTATTTAATCGACTCGTGAGATTTACTAATCAATAATGAAAGAAGATAAACATTTTCGTTTTTTTCCCCATTTTGGAATCCAAAGGAAGCAACGAAATACTTTAACCGTTCCATGATCATGCACAACAATGGAAAGCTGGTTGAAAAATATATAAAGCATGTACAAATTTTGCATTTTTTTCCCCATTTTTTTTTGTTTTTTTGTTTTTGTAATTTTTTTTTCGGGGGGTGGGGAGGGGGGAGGGGGTGACGATGTACCTTCGACTTGTCCGGACCGATTGAGATTTTAAAATTTCCTGATCCCTGGTAAGAACGATAACACATCTAAGATGTGAAGCAATAAAATGACTCTTATAATAACTTTGGAAGCTGACATATGACAGATGATAGATGGAAGACAGACATAAGGTGATCACAGTAGCTCTGCTCAGGTGAGCTAATAAGCTATATTAGTTTACGTATGTACATGTATGTGTCATTGTCAGGTCCAGTATTTCCAATAGAGTGTGTTTTCTGCGTGTTTGACGCACTCATATTTTCAATGACCCAACAGATACAGCATAGAGTGTTTCCTTTGACGATATTAAAATGTATACACTCAGATTAGTACAAAATAACCATTTCAAATCCTCTCAAAACGGCTTCAATATGCAAAACAAATTGTTTACAAAATGCACTTCCAGTATGGGATATGTCTAATTTTGACCCTTTTCTGTCATCAATGACATCTCATTTCAGATCAATCCTCATACATTACAGTTGTGTTTTTGTATGTATTGGTTTGTATATTACTGTCATCATGGTATCATAGAAGCTTAATAAAAGTCAACAGACTAACCATAACAGAAACAACAAAAATGTCTGAGTATTTTTTAAAATATCATTTTGTAGTAATTTTAATCAGACTGCCACTGTAGAAAGGGGGTCCAGTGTGCCAAATAATATCAAAGCTTTGTCTAGGCTGTCAACTGAAAGGTTGAATGCTCTTATACAAATATCTCTAGGACCTGCTGCTGACAAATTTGACTTGAGAGATGAAGTGACAAAATGGAAAGCATCCAAAGAGAAACCCCTGTTGTCTGGTTAACCAAAAATAACTCTTCCCTTTGGTAAAATTTCTTTTTTGGAGATGTATCACATGAGGTGTTTACAGAAGTAAACTGAACAAGAGCTGTCCCTCATAAGTGACTAATGCCTCTGAAAGGTGTCTCACAGTATGTGTCATCTCCATGTGGTCAACAATTGTGCCATGTAGTTCTAAAATCCTTCCATGACAGTGTTACCATGCATACAGTATTCCATTACCTTTAAACTCTAAGTGTAACCTTGACCTTTGAGAAAAGAACGTTGGTCTTGCACACAACACCTCGTCTTGGTGTGCTGAACATTTGTGCCAAGTTATTTTTATTCAATCAATACATGACAAAGATATAGCCCGGACATGAATGTGTGCATATATACAGGATTATATTACTTTCAAACTCTTAATATGACCTTGACCTTTGAGGTAGGGGAGTGGGTTTTGCATGCGACACATCCTCTTGATGTGCTGAATATTGTTGCAAAGTTATTTTAAAATCCTTCAATGCATGACAAAGTTACAGTCCAGACACAAATGTATGTATATATACAGGATTCCATTACCTATAAACACAAAACTTGACCTTTGAGGTAGGGATGTGGGTCTTGCACATGACAGGTTGTCTTGATGTGCTAAACATTCTTGCCAAGTTATTTTAAAATCAATCAATACATAACAAAGTTACAGTGCAGACACGAATGTGTGCATATATACAAAATTCTTTTACTTTCGAACTCTTAGTGTGACATCGACCTTTGAGGTACATGTATGTACATGGGTCTTGCAAGCAACACATCCTCTTGATGTGCTGAATGTATGTGCCAAGTTATTTTAAAATCCTTAAATGCATGACAAAGTTACAGCCCAGGCACAAAAACTGTAAGGACGTACAGACAGGGATCACGCTAGCCCAGACTCATAGGGAGAAGTGACTTCTCCCTCCAGAGACATTAGGGAGAAGTTTTTCTGAACAGGGAGAAGTTTGTACAACGCGTTGATAACATTTAACGTAAAATTAGAGTACCCTTTTCATACTTAAACAACTGCATAAAACAAACTTTTTATTTATAAAAATTCTCTCATTAATAAACATTCTTGAGTGATAATATTATGTCCTGTGTGTTCCTTCGAGCTTTTTAACATTTTAACAGTGAAATGCAATGTGATTGCATGAAATATTTTATTAAATTCTTTTTCCTACTGATTTTAATCGCCGAATAATCAATTTATTACCGAGATGAAAAAAAATGCAGCAAACTATCAACAACTGAACAAGCAGTGTCTGATATTCTTTGCATAAATGAAACGTGTCAATACGACCAAAGAACTTACTGGCATCTTAACAGCCAGTTTAATTGTAAGCATATGTTATTGGTCCTTATTGTTCCATATCAATGCTAATCCGTTTAATAATCGATGTTTACTCAAGTATTAAATTGACAATAAACATTATACATGTCAAAACGCACATGTCAACCTTTAAATCACCATGTTGTCTCGTGGCCTTTGATTGGCTTACCGTTTTTAATTGACCAATGAAAGCTGATTTAACAAACAGTAGCGAGTAGGCGATGCAGTTTCGAGATTGATACTCGAAAACATTGTCAGTGTTTACGAAAAATAGAGCGACTTTGTTTTCGCTTTTCTATGCGACCACGGCGAAATGGCTGGGGATACGGCAACTATTTCGCCCACATCGCCCTCAAACATGATCCCTGATGGAGGGAAGGACAGTCAGACAGTGTGATTTGAATATGCAGTCGGGGCCATAATAAAACTTCTTTAACATATAGTCAGGTCTTAGATTTTTATACCGCGAAGAGTATGACCCCAAGAATTTCTAAGAGACTCCAAAATTCTGATAAAGAGGGTCACAAATGACCCCCTAAAATTCATAGTTTGCTGAAGTTCTGCAGGTTCGAACAGACATAGCACTGTTGACTGTAAGGTTTTGATCATTTTTTCAAAATGTTAGTGACATTATACTATAATCTTGGTTTTCATGATTTTTTCTGTGACTAAGGTTTTAAAGATTTAAATCCAGAAACAAGAAACCATTCATAGCCAAAGTTGTTATACACAAATTCTTACTGAAAACCTACGATTGACCTACCTAGCACTTGTCCTTTAAACTTTGTACCATTTTCTGTCTCTTGGGCTTTCCTGGCATATTCCTCCTTTTCAAATTGCACAAACCCAAACCCACGGTCATGTATTGAAACTCCTGAAAACATTGCATACAGTTTCTTAGCATTTTATAAAGATCTTAAAAGAAAACAATTTTTTATTGCAAAATTTAAATTAATCATATCAAGGATACTACTGAGTGATATACTCCTACTATTGATTAGTGGGAATTTGTTTAAACTTTAAAGAGTTTTCTATTTGAAGCAGCAGAGGCCCCTAGGTGGGAATTTTTAAGAACAAGCAAATTCAGTGAATTCATATCCCCGCCAAATGAATCAAATACATGTAGCTGAAAAAGAACAACTGGAAAGTGTATTGGTTTGTCTGTTCAGAAAAAAAGCATTTTTATAGTTTCACCAACCAAATGGGGTCTCATCTCATCTCCAAGGTAAGGTTTTATTTTTTTAAGTTACAGTCATAAGGAACTTAATTGTTGTAATTAAATCAAATCAGTACTACTACTTTCAGACAACAAGAATTCTTAATCTTATTCTTAGTTCTATAATTATAGAATAATCAATATAACAAGCACTACATCCCCTTACGTGCGTCATTTCTGTAAAAATCCAGTTTCTAAATTTTCTGTTGTTTTAGAATACAAAGTTGATGATTTGTGCCAAACAAAATAAAAATCTGAAAAGGTTTTTTTCAGTAAAAAAAGCATTTTTAAAAATGTCACCACCCCATTAGAGCCTCATCTCTGAGGGGAATTATTTTTTCAGCTTCTTACAGTTAGAGATGTCATTTGAAGAAAAATGTTGATGGACTTACTGTATGATAGATGCCAGACGGAATGCGCACTTTGTGCCAGGTGACATAACAAGTGGGGTGGTACAGAAATTTAAACCAAGGTGTGATGCCAGCACCGACACAAAGGCGAGTAAGATAGCTCCGAGTTTTCTTTGAAAAGTCCAGAGCTTAAAATATGAAGAATTTTGCCACTATGCTCCAGTTGATCTTTCTATTTTCCATAGAACAGTGCATACAAACACTAATATAAACATAATGCCAAGGTTGCTTATGTCACTGACTGACTTGAGATTCTGTCACTAGAGCTGGATTTAACTTGTCCAGCAAGTGCTAAAATGACTTTCTTAAAGCCACAATTTCTGTATTTTTCTAACTCAAAATGGACACATCATAGTCATTTTCCCTCACTCTGGTTAAAAGGACCATACTATCAGAACTGCCTCTCCCTCAACCATTAAAAATTCTGTTGTACTTCTTACAAACATTTCCATAACTTTGAACACAACTTTTCTGAAATATTCTGCAAGCATTACTTTCAAATTGCTTTCATTCTTTCAAGGATGTTAACTTATATAAAAAAAATTGGTTATCTTACCTAAAATTTTACCATACGGCTGAAAAAGTGCTTCTAATTCTTCTTTAGAAGACCTGTCAGAAGGCAATTTTCCTATAAAAATTCTAGCGTTCAAAAATTCCGGATCTTCAATATTAGTCCTGTTTGTTACTTCTTTTTCTCTGTAAGGTCTTGACAAACTGTGATTCAAACTGTCCGCCCTCCTACTGTTTCTTGATTCTCTTGACCTGCTTCGAGATCTACTTCTGTGACGCCTGCGTCTATCTGGTGACCTACTTCTTCTGCGATAACGATCACGAGAGCGAGATCTTGACCTTGATCGTTTCTTCCCAGGAGGAATAACTCTGCCAAATTTGTCAATACGTTCACGAGAGCGACTGCGACTATTGCTTCGACTTCTACTCCGAGACATTGTATGCACCATCAGAGTAAATCATCTGAAAAAATAGAACAAAAATCTGAAAATCTTACAATGAAAGTCCACAGAAAGTTTTGATTCACAACAACTATCTGTTAATAACTGACAAATTGAAATTTCTGCAATAATTCAAGCATTCAAAAAATACTTGTTCATTGTGTCAATTGAATCTTCAGTTGTTGTTTTAACTTTGTAATAGAACATGACCATTTAACCCATCTGTTTGAAGAACAGTGACTGGTTTAGTCATGCTGTTATGTGTGTCACTTACTGCACTAGAAGCTTGTCTCGGGTGGACAGTTTCAAACTAAGTTGAAAATTAATAGGAAATACTTGTACAAGTGGTATGTACATAATTTTCCTTTTTTCAAGAATATAAATGTCACTGAAATAAGCATCATCATTTCATAATGTTCTGCAATTTACTGTGATAAACATGTAAAGTTTGGTTAAGTCCAGGTAAACTCACTGTTTTTCTGACTTTGTTTTCTTTGAAGCACAGCATAAAAAATCGCAATTCGGGAGACGGCATAAATATTATAATGTAATTCACCGATGGCAACACTATTTTGAGTATAATATCAATACAATATAATAAAAAAAAAATTTGCATTTAAAATTATGAAATTTATAGAAAATTTCACAATTCAAAAAATGTTGGGGTACATTATTGATGTATATATCAGATGTGAATAGCAAGAATATTATAAACTCATATTGAAATGGCTAAGTACATTGTAAGTTACAAATTACAAGTCAAAAGAATGAAAACATGCAGTTGAAGGAGCTTTATTTTTCCTGTTGTTTCTTTTCATACATGTGAACACCTTGGAATGTAAACTAGAGCTGTCTTTGAAACAGTGGAGTGGGCTGCTTTATTGATCAATGAGCTATGGTTAGCAATTATTTATAACAACAGGGCATATTTTGTCAATTCAGAAATATTCATCATTCTAATCCACCTCAAGCACAACTGTAATTATTGTAAATTTTCATTGCAACATCAGCATAAAACTAAAGATACAGGCAGCACACTGCAACCCAAATTTCTTAAGTCTGAAAAGTGGTATTACTTTGCACAATATTAATGCAGTCTGAAAAGTGGAATTACTTTGCCCAATATTAATGCAGTCTGAAAAGTTAGATCACTTCGCCCAATATTTATGCAGTCTGGAAAGTGGTATTACTTTACTTATATTAATGCACAAGTTATGGGACTTTTTTCTATGGTCCAAAAGATTTGAGTGAAGTTTCAACTTCATACATTCATTACTAGTACATTGTATATGGAAATTGAGTGATAAAACATTGCTAAGATTTTTCAAGTCTAAAATAGGTCATAATTTGATTAAAATTTCTGCAGGTCTAAAATACATGTAGGTCATAATTTGACCAAAATGTCTGCAATAGCAACAGGATTTAATGTGAAATTGTATGACATTGATCATCCTGAAAACCTGTGTAACGTTTCAGTATTTTTATTTTTTGGGGTTAGTGAAATTCTTTTTACTTTTAGTAAGATTTACTATTGCTTTATACAAGGTTTGATGCCAATGAAAAGGTGAGCAGAACAATATCATGTAAATGTAATGTTATATAATGCCAGTTTTGGCACTATAAAAGACAGTACATTGTAGTATACATTGTACTTTTCTTTTTTCATATTTTGCGCAGTCAGATTTTCGTAGAAACTGAGTTTAGGTTTACCTCATTTTGCAAATGAAGCTGAAATAGCTCTCCAGTCTGTGAAAGCCATTGCCGCATTCAATCTGTTATGTACAAAGGCCTTAGTTTATTTTTAATGTTATATGGACGTTAAAAGCAAATAATTAACAGCCCCCTGATCTCATTTTACTCTACTACATATGATAATAACTTTGTTGTTAATAAAGAGTTAAACTTTACCTGTCCCTCTATTGCAAGCAATTGGCAAACAAAATTACCGAACGAAAAAATGAGAATTCAATCGTCAAAAACATCAAAATGTGGACGTACAAAAGCCGATTCAAACTCTGGGAAATGTCTGAAAAACCCGCATGTTAACTTCAAATCATCCAATCTAAAACATCCCATCGAATGCTTTTTTAAAAACATCCAAAACAAATTTCAAAAGCAAACTGAAACTGAAGGCATTGTCGAGTTACATCATCTTACAGAATTGGTAACTTCTGTTTAAATCATATTTACAACATACATCAATTCATTAATCTGTGATAAAGCACAAGTAGGACTGTCAGTTTTTTTTAATTGTGTATACCATGTTGTACTGTTAATTACCAAAACAAATCTCAGGTACCATGGACTAGACCCCAAATTATGATAAATGTTACTTAAAGTTACAGGGAGATTAAGCATAAAAATTTATCTGCTGAGCATTACATATACATGTAAATGCTTCGCTGGTTGCACTTTTCGAAACTGAAAAGCTTATAAACTGACTGATCTAATTTTATGTATGAAGTTCTGTAAACAAGACAGCCCTACAATATGCCTGTAAATATAAATGTTGAAATGAATATATTTCATGAAAGTCTGAAACATTGTCAGTTTGACTAATGGGAACACTGTCTATGATCTTAGTCAGTATTGTTGTCAGTAAATGATGTACGGTAACTTTTTATATGGTAATTGCTCTCTAATAAGTAATGCTCTCTAGTAATAAATAAGTTGATTTCACTGTAAATGAAAGTCACTGATTAATAGCTACTTCATAGACATTACAACAGTAACTTTACTGTTTTTCATTTAAATCATAGTTTGATAATTATCAGTTGCAGTCTGATCTCTGAAATTGAAAAGTTAATGTTTGGCACTGTATTACACAAACTGACAACACTACACATAGTACACAACTTGTATACTGTATTACATAAGACAGACCTTCAAAGTGGTCACCTACCTTTTCTGAAAGCTTTTATCATTTCTAGAAGTATAACGATTAATCGTGGTACACGATGCTCTCTATTACCAAAATACAGTTTGGTAAGGTATGGCTCAATATTTACCGTTGGTATTCAATGAAAGGGAAGTAACCACTTTGAAGAGCTAGTGATTTTAACTTGCTTAGAAATATTTATTAACCAATGGCGGCGCATGATTTAAATATAGTTCGACAAGCTTACAAAAATGTTTTTGTCGCCAGTTTGGCAATATTTTGCTTTTAAATCCGCAGGAATGAAAATATAGTATGAAAACCTATGCAAATTGCTGCCTATTATTTTTACATACATGTGTCTGTTAATTCATTATATCCATGATATCAATTCAACTTCTTGGAACAGTTGATGTATAGTACCGAACTGTTAAGTGTATATCGAAACCGTATCGTATCACCTCGTCCAAATTTGTTTGACGTAACTTAAATTTGAAAGGAATGGAAGAGTTTTTCGGAGTTACATGCTTGTTTTCATATACAGTGCAGGTCTTGAGGATTATGCAAAAAACGCAAAGTGTAGAATGAGTGGAAATAACCTGACTTCGAGTAACATAACTCCATCTAATGTATGAATTAATTAAAGTGTGAAAATTATGGCCTGTCGTAAAGGATAACGAAACTAATCAAAGCTGTGTGACACCAACAGTAATGTTTGTTAATTTGTGAATGCAAAAAGTATTGATCAATTAACATTAATAAAGTACCAACTGTTCTTTATTTTAAACAAAATGTTCTGTTTTTAATGAAATCACAGCATACCAGTGTGTCTGGCTTTTTTGGTCATTTATTGTTTTCAGTAACTGTTAAAGCCAAAGTTTTATCAGTAAAATTTATTCAAATGAATAACATTTGCTGATTTATTTTTTTTCTACGACGGCTTCTTAATCATAAAGATAAAGCCACAGGAGTCACGAGATCAAAGAACAATCGCCGATGCTACATTGTACAAGCAAGTTTTCTTTGATCTTAATGAAGCATGTGCATCAAAATGAACGAGAAATTTGACAGTTTGAAACATGTAAAACTAAAAGAAGCTCTAGACGATAATCTGATAATTTTGGATCCTAAAAATAATAGTTTGGAATAAAATGTTACGAGTAATTTTTATTTTTGGTGATAGAATACATTGAACACGCTACACAAAATATAATGTACATTGGTAGGCAAATATTCTTGAATAAACTGAATTTAATATGCCTACAAAACAAAAACAATTCATGTGTAGACACATTTCTTCTGAATATAATTAATTTGATTTTAATGTTCCGTTATTCAGTTCATTAACAGCGTTTTTATTTCCATTTTTGGAAAAGCACCGTTGCAGACAAATCGGGAAAATTTGCAGTGTTTAACCTTGAATTAACAGTCAGAGTAATAGCTTTGACTATTATAACTGTCATAAAATTTATATTGATGCTCTAAATAAAAAACACAAACATTTAAAACTCAAAAATTCATTTAAAAGGCAATAAAATATACTTTCAATCTGATACAAACAGAATCATGGAAATTGCTTAAAAATAAACATGTGGAGTTAATTATACATAACCCAGGGTAATGAGCAACTATGTGTATATTTTCGATATTCTGTGTTTGTGTAAGGGTGAGGGGTTATTATGAATATCAATTAACCAGATATTAACACCATCTTATTCATAGCGACAATTGCCAATTTGGATGACCATTTAAGAGGTGCTCGGACCGCCCGCTCCCGAGAAATATTCGGCCCCTGAAGTTGAATCAAAGTATTAACTTCCTGATAGCCTACGTCAATTTTGTATTTGTATACAAAAATCACTTTGTGGATCAATGTTCACGGTATCTACATTTGCATTTGAAAATGCTTGATGTTGAAATTTTTGATACTGTCTAATGCGAGAAACGCAATCTTGTAGACACATAAAACAAAACCCAAATGTTACACAATTACAATATTGATTTAAACCAATCACGGTTATTACAATATTGATTTAAACCAATCACAGCAAAGCATTTTATTTTCTGATCTGTGAAAATGTAAGTAAAAACATCGGCATCATTACGCTTGCCCGACTAGGCGATTGTCTGGTTAAATTTTCTTGCCTACTGCAGATTCCACTCATCAGTGGCGACTGTATCTATCTATCTTCCTGTACTGTCGAACCCTTTACAGGGACTTAGACAATTTTATTATATCCCTGTAGGACAGTTTACAAATCGTATCATCGCAAATTCCGCGACTTGTCAATCGCATATTAAATGTCAACTTGCGTTTTGCAAACTGTATGCCAGGTTACTTTAAAATTCTTTGATTGGGAAATTTGAGTATTTGATATTAAAACATGGTAAAATGAAGGTACCCAAAGTTTGTTTTATGACAACCTTAAGATGGAGTGTCTTTAGAATTTGCATCTATCTTCCTATCTGCTAGTTATCACAAGTCATTTCAAACCCTTTACAGGTACGTAGACATTTACGCGTCACTCCACGAAACTGTTAAGAAATGAAATATAAGATATGCAACACATTGAACAAGGCTAAAATAGCAAGACCCTAACTTCAGTTCCAATCTGGAAACTATGGCATTTTGCATTACCCTGTTCTCAACCGCTAAAAACAGTCAGTTGCGGGTTGTTGAGCCATGGTTGTTCTTCCAAAAGAAAGAAAATATTGAAATTATAGGCCATCACTGTATTAAAAAAAACTATCTGTGGAAAAATTTGCTTTAATAGAAAGGGGCATGTTTAAAAGATATGAGAATGTCTACTATGTTCCTGCGAATTCAGTAGAGCGATACGTAAATTCAATAAATTACCTAAAATTTCTGTAAATATTCTACAATGTGTTTCAGCCTCTTTTTGACTTTCGATCTTTTACTAACGAAACATTTCATTTGGTTAAAACCAATTATTTTAGCCAATCAAAGCATTCAGAACAAAAGCGCAAAAGGGGAATATGTATTATCCGGCCCTATCCGGCCATCATTGTACGGTTTGACGGAAAATGCGGCCATGCCTATTTTTTTCCATAATTCTGTATTTATATACAATGATAATGCTTACATTCTGAAGTTAACGAATATGTTAAAAAAATCCTACGGCAATAACATATCTGGTTGAAGCTTGAAAATACGACCGTCCCTATTTCTTTCTTCATTTTTCTATAAACCAATACAATTTATATGTCATTGGAAAGCTGGCATTCTGCAGTTTCCAAATATGCAAACATTTTTAAAATCCGTTATCATGTTCTAAATTTATTTGAACATTGCTATGTTTTTAACAATAGCCAACCACGATTTCGGTAAGTGAGAACTTACGGCTCTATCCATGTTTTTCTTCATCCTTCTACAAAGAAATACAATTTACAAAAATGTTAAAGAGAATATCGAACGCATTTACATTTTATGTATCAATTTGACGATGGTACTTTTTTTTAAACAATAGCAAACATCGATATCCGCAGTTAGGTAAATGCGGCCTTCGTCAATTATTCATTTTCATTTGATATTAACCTATATATTACTTACATATTGTTGGAAAACTATCATTCAGCAGTTTACGAATATGTAACGATTGTTAAAATCCGACGATATTTGCCTTTTCTACAATAATATGAACATGAATATGGCCTTTTTTAATCCAACCTCCATTTCTGAAGGTGGCAAATTTCATACGCTGATTGCTTAAATGTAAGCTTTTTGAGAAATGCATCATCCTGATATCAACCTGAACGTTTGAAAATTTTACTATGAAATTCCTTAACATAACATTCTCACAATTCATTAACGCCATGGTATCTTTAAATGTGTTACGTTGTCTATGAGAACAGTGCCGATATTTTGGCCAGCTATGGATCAGACCTTGAATGATCTATGAATAACAAATTAATTTGGTTAGCAAAATTTATTCATGTATTAACAATAAAATATTTACGAGATCAAACACATAGATACATATGAAAATATCAACAAATAACATGAAAGTACTCATGTGATATGACACAATAAAATATGTTATATGCATTTACCACTTTGTATAACTGTAAAAATATTCAAACTGTTATTGTTTAATCATTAGACAATCTGTCTATGTTTATATTTTAGTCCCTGATAAGACCCAGAGGGGAAAGAGATTCGCCTTTAAATATATATAACAGTGTCTAGCTAGTCCAAATCATAGGAGCTCGAGGTCGGGATTATGCCTTTTCCGGCTATGTTTTGTTATTTTACAATTATTTAAGAACAAAATATGATCTTATTTTCCCCGGATCTTAACTTTCATATTTTACCGCTGAAGTACCCGGTAGACTGAATAAAGAAAAGGAGTGACATACGCCATGTTATCCAACACAAACTGCTAAGAGTGGCGTCCCTTTTTAAAGGGTTGGTTCTGAAACAAAGTTTGTGTCAATACACAGTGACTGGATTGAGAAAGTGAAAAGAGGTTGGTTGAAGTTGCCCAGTTACACTCTTTTCCTTATTATTCGAATATTTGAAATAGTTTGCAGAAAAAATAACAACAAGGGCACGCGACTATGCCATGCACTCTCGTGAAACAAATATTTAGAGAACACATTCGTGAGAGCTAATGCCTATAGTACTATGTGGAAAAACTGCTGGCAAATCATAATTACGAGAAGGAAGTTTTTCCAACATTTAGAGGCAATGCTTATGCTAAAAAATTGAAATTGGGGCGAACGCACAAAGATGAAAAATGTAAGTCATTACAAAATCCTCTGAAGGCCATTTAAACTAGCAAGTGAGTCAGATAGTACAATGTAACTGTGAAAAATATGTGTGCTGGCCAACACGGTGACACCAGATGCATGATACATGCATAAAACATTGTTACATTGTTCACTAAATACAACTTGAACAATAATCTACTTTCGTTTTTATATTAACATGTGTTGTTCAAATGTCGGCCATGTCAGCAGATTTATTTAAAAGCAAGTGTTTGCATGGTATCACTTGTGTCCTTTCTTTGATCATGTCAAAATTACGGAGAATTAGTACAGATTGTGCTAAATAAGCACCTTTCTTGACACTTCAACTCTTCAAACATTGGATAAAAGTGCACTAATAGCTGCACTTTGTAGTAAGTACCGAGATGTTCCAATTAATCACATGGTAAATTATGAACATGTTATGTATAGGCAGATTGCTGGAAACCACAAAATCAGTGTTAAGCTTCCTTTCTTTTGCTCTAATTACTTATTATGGGAAGGTAGAAAATTAAAATTCTTGAAAACTTTCATTGTACCTATTTAGACGTACAGGTTTTCCCTTGTGATAAGGTACCTCGTTTAAAACGGTCTAACGAATATTTCTAAAGTCTAATAAATGTATCATTAAAGGTCCATAACTAATACCGAATCGAAATTTCTTTTAAATCTGGAATTGTAACAGGAAAATACAGTTTAAAACTGGCTGCTAAAACTTTACAATAGCTGTGGAGTATTTCCCTGTTTGAAATAATGCTGCAGAAAAACCAGTAAATGTTTTAATGTTTCCTTAGATTGACTTGGGTGTTCTTTATGTCGTACTTTCGCTTTATTGCATGTTGTCAGAGATATACTTTGCACATCACTGGAAGTAAAGTTCTTCAATTATAATTCAAAATATGCACAACCTGTTTACAGCCGGGAGTGTGAGACTTCTGGACAAGTACAAAGATATTTCAAAATTGGAAAACCTACTTTCGCTTTTGAAAAGGCAAAATATAGTTTATTAATTCTTTTGTTAATCTTAAATTTGCAACATTATATGGTCACATTCAATACAGTATGTCATATTTTTCCTTCTGAGAAGACGCCCGTTACAATTCCTTAAATGAATGAAAGTTCAAATTCTGAGCATAGCTGACTTTCAAGCATCCAATTGATGTGATATCAATATGACCCCTAGTTAATTTTGGTCAACATCAGTACATACCACTACAGTGATCTTTGAACAAATTCTCTATTGTCTCTATTGTTACACAGTTTCCTCGACTTTTTATTTGAAAAGAATTTGAAAAAAACAATGTCTAGCTATCTTTAGGTGTGGTAGATCAGCTACAAAATAAGTATATCGTTCTTCTGCAGCACAAATGTTAAGCGCTCTGTACGCCATCTGATCCCATGTTCATTCCTATGCAGTCTAGCAAATCGCTTGCCTGGTGATGCACGATCACTGGCGATAAATAGCACAGTAAGTCTTAAATTCACAGGATGAGGAAAAACTGGTCTGAAGTTATCCCATTTATTGTTAAATGGGCAAGTGGAATTTTCAGGTTTTTGGATATACTCTGCACCATGACCACCAACACATACTTCGCTAATGCCCGATCCTGACCACGTATACATTCATTATTTACTTTGCCAAGGTCAATAAATTAAATAAGCTTTCCTTAGTGTCTGTTGTATACAAACAAAAAAACAAAAATAATATCAAACAGGGAATGCCACGTACCAAAAACAAGATCACTTTTTATACGCATTTCATCTTGAAGTGTACCATCAATCTTTCTGTGGTCCTCTGTATGTTTAAGCTCATTGTACAGCATTTCTATTAACGTCTGGCCTAAAACCAACGCATTTTACGTAGTTTTTTTAGTAATACAATGTTTTTAACTTGGTAGTTTTATTAAGCCTGAATTACAAGGGACGTCATATACTTGCTCTTTAGAGACATCAATCATGCAACTCATACTAATGGAATACCAGCGTATCCCGTTCCTGTTTTTTAGACGCTTGAAATCCAACTGCTCTTCCCAAAACAGTCTTTGATATGAATTTTCATCTCGGAACACTTTTTCTATTTGAGCATGTACATCCTTTGACATCCGAAACAAGTCTTCACTATCTTTCCCTGGCAAGTTTACTCATGACTTCTTGATTTGTTCTATAATTAATTCTGATTTAAAGCTGTATGTTCACTCCACGGTTTTAGATTTTATAAATTCAAACTTGAATGTTGTACATTTTTCATATTTTTATGCCCCCTTCAAAGAAGAGGCGTATATTGATTTGCAGATGTCGGTCGGTCGGTATGTCTGTCCGTCCGTCTACCAACTGGGTTTTTGATGATAACTCAAGAACGCTTGGGTCTAGGATCCTGAAACTTTCTGTGGAGGTTGGTCATAACCAGTAGAGGACCCCTAACGGTTTTGATATTAGAAGGTCAAAGGTCAAGGTCACAGTGACCCGGAATTGTAGAATGGTTTCCGCTCAATAACTTAAGTTAGGAGTGACCAATTGCAATGAAATTTGGTATGTAGGTAGTTATCGGGGAGGAAGCTTGTGTTGCATTTGGGGTCACTAGGATCAAGGTCATCGTTACTAAAAATAGAAAAATGGTTTCGGCTTAATAACATGAGTAAGGAGTGACCAATTGCAATGAAACTTGGTGTGTAGGTAGCTTGCATGGAGAGGAAGATATTTAATTATTTTAAATTTTTGTATTGTTTTTAGCAATTTTTTTTTTTCGACGGGTGGGGGTGGGGGAGAGGGGGTGGGTGGAGGGACAGTCACTGTTTTAGGTCAAGGTCACTACTAAAAATTTTTTAGTAGTAAATTGTTTGCAGCAAAAATATTTTTGAGGGTCCAAGGTCAAGGTCACAGTTAATAAAAAAACATTTTTTTTATTTCTGTTTTTTTTTAGTTTTTAATTGTTTTTTAGTAAAAAAAAACAGACGCCGTTTTCACGATTTTCACACTGACTTTTACTTTAAAAACTGTTACTTTCATAGTACAACTTTTGGGGGAGGGGGGGGGGGGGGCATACGTGTTTTAGAAACAGCTCTTGTTAATAAAAAATATATATTTCTGCTAAACTTAGGTTGATTTAAGGTAACAAAATCCGAACCAGATTAATTCTAATTTTAAAGTAAATATATGCCTTAATAGATTTCACAGAAGTCAGGTCTACGTACACTAAAAGATTGGAAAAGGGCTTATCTCTAGCAAGAGGTAAAAGCTACCTTTCAAGTGTCCGTGAACCACCAGAGCAAAATGATGAAACTGTTGTACATATACCCTTTGTAGACCAGCATGCAAGAAGTTTTCATGATAAATATTAGTCACAGCAGGAAATTATACAAGGGGTTCACGTCCATTGATACGTTGGTTTTGATGCTAAGAAAGTAACATATAATTCATTGTAAGAAAAGATAATAGTTACTTTAAGAAGACCCCCTTTGCAATGCAAATGCCAGGTGCACAATATTGAACACTCGAGTGATTTTCCAATAAGAATGAGCTGTAAGATAGTGAAAAACAGAGGTATACTGTAGATTAAGAAGCCAACATTTTATTTAATGAAGTGATACTGAAAAAAATGTAATCATGGGTCAAACTAAGGTGAAACTGCCAAACCTGTACCTACGATGAAAAGATGCTGAAAAGGCTAATCTCTGATCTCTATCAGATACACAACCATCAATTTGATTGAACTCGCGGATGCGTGCGCTAATTTAGGCCGTTATAAGACGGAATTTATTGCAAGAGCAAAAATGTCTTTAGAGCAAACAGAAGGTTAAGTGATTGTTTTTATTTATAAATCCGATTGTGAATAATGTAATGTACGTTAAAACATAAATAGTTTTCTTCTCGATATACTTGAAGTGTTGTTATGCTGTGATACTCCTGATTATGTTTAGTAATAAGAAAAAGCAAGTTGATCCATTTTCGGACAGATGTTGTATCGGATACATTTAGGTCACTTAAATGGGAAATCGTCACACTATAGATTAGAAGGATCAGTTGTCAAACAGTCCAACAAAAGCAAAAAATTCTACGAAAAAATCATCACCTTGATTTATCACAATTTGAAAAAATGCAGTGGTTGTTATTGCTTTGTTCACAGTTTTAATTAGCCTAATTGATTTGGCGTTTCAGTGTGAACCCTTTCACAGATCTGATATTTTATAACTGTCACACCTCTATGGCGTAGAAGGTGAACAACTATAAAATATCAGCCTATAATTTTGGTTTGCCTTGGAAGTCGAAATAGTTAGACTAAGTTTTAATCTAACTATTTAGACTCCGAAGGCAAACTGATTTTACAGGCTATTTTTGTGGTTGTTCACCTTCAAAAGTAGTATCTTTAGACTGGAGAATGTGTTCTGTTGCTGTTTTTATTATTATTATGTCTCTTTCACCAACTGGGTGGATTTCCAAACTTCACGTGTGATCAGTTCCAAGCCTAATTAAGCATGATATTGTCAGCATTTTCTGATTCAGTGGACCACTCATCTGCTCTTGAAAGTGCAGTGTACTTTAAGTTATTTTTTTAAGTTACTTGTTTATGTATTTAAGTGTTGTTTTTTATTTTTGGTACCTGATAATCCATATGACCAATGGCCCTCAGAAGGGTTAAGTTATTTGGGTATTACTGATTACCGAAAACAACTTTTTACCGGAAACAACCAAAAACAAATGAGATTACCGAAAACAAATGA
>JAUMHA010106735.1:0-17861 GCA_032359765.1 Saxidomus gigantea
ACTGTTTCAAAACTGTGGATTATCACTTTTATTTCACTGAGAAAACTCTATAATTCACTGGAAAACATAAAATAATACATTTTATTTAACACTTCCAGGATTGTGCGTTATCATTACAAATACCAATAAAATGCACCTCGTGTATCTTCATCAAAAGTTTGTTTACGTTAGGTACAACACGTCGTAATCTTTATTTTTCTTGCATTAACTACATATTTTTATTCGAGATTATCGTATTTGTTCTCTGTCCTTTTTATTTGCAAACCTTTTTTTTGCGAACATCATTCTTTATTAGGTTTTGCTAAATAAATAAACGTAACAATAAATATTTTTAGAAAAGTGCTCTCTTTCACAGCACCAGGAAAAGTCTCAAATTTCAAGATAATTGAGGCCTTTGGCGGAATATACACTTTAATAAAAATAACTTGGCAAGCACCGCAGGTACTGGAAAGGAACGGTGTCATCAAAGACTACAGCTTTGTATTCAATGCAGAAGGGGTATATAGCGTCTTCAAAACATATTTTTTATTTTTTAAAACTTGTATTGATATCTGTATACATGTTCTTAAATTTTGAAAAAACAATGAATTAAATGAATGATTTGAAGAAGGAAATTCTTTACTCCTGTTTTGTAATATGTCAAAACTAGAAGATGACATATCGTACGGATCTGTGTGTTTAGCCATATTAATATATAGTGCCAAACTTAGGTAAATGACAACAACGGTATATTGTGCTGGAGCAAAAGCTGATATTTAAAAAAATAATTTGAATTAAAGTGAATGGAAATTGTGCAAAAATGTAACATTCACTCTGTACAATTCATATTTGATAAAAATGTGTTCGGTTTTGAAATGATTTTCTTAGAAAAAGTAAACAAGTTATGTTTATGATTTGGAATGCCTTTAAAATTTTCGTAAAAGAAATGCACAAAACTTACCAATTTTTAAAGTTTTCAAGAAAATTATCGTGTGAATTTCAGAAGACTGCAACGACACAAACTTTAACCCATGTACCTCTTGAAGAGCACGAATACTCAGTTGTTGTGGATGTCATACCTGAAAAAACCTATACGTTTCAGGTATACATATATAAACAATGATGATATAATACATGTACATGTAGTATTGTTTTACAGAACTTACATAAGTGAGTAGGTTTTTGCCAATCTGTGAATACGTGTGTATGATGATCATGCACATTATCATTTCAATTCTCTTTTAAAAACTAGATGGGTGTTCAGTAGAACACTTGTGTCACCCTCGGAATAACCAATAATTTCGTGACAACATCTAAGTACAATAAGGGGCATAACTCTGTCAAATATTTCCTTGACCTACATAATTTGGCGGCAGCACGACCCTTTTATTATAAGCAATGCAATTTGAAAGTGTTCGTGACAAAAACTTAGTACAAAAAGGGGCGTACATGTAACTCTGTCAAATATGACAACGACCAACAAAAACTGGCGGCATCACCATTCTTTTGTCATAAGCAATGCAATTTAAAAGTTTGATGAAGAAATCTTAAGAAATGGACAAGTTATAGCCAACGTTAGGTTTCGTGACAAAAACTAAGTACAAAAGGGGCATAACTCTGTCAAATATGACCTTTACCTACAAAATTTGGCAGCATCACGATCCTTTTGTCATAAGCATTCAAATTGTAAAGTTTGATGAAGAAATTAAAAAAAATGGCAAAGTTACCGACGGACCGACGGACAAAACGATCGATATGTATCGCCTTTTCTCCGAAAGGGCAACACAAAAGTAGGTTTCGCTTATAAGTTTTAAATTACGAATTAACTTGCATGAAATACTGGAAAAAATAACAATGACTAATAAGTTACCACTAACACTGGTATCCTCTTTAATACATGTAAATAATTTGAATGCATCGCGTTACTAGATTATCTTATGATAACATCAATGATGTTGGAAATTCCTGTCATAGAGAGCATTTTGACAAAGTCTTTTTAAGTCCATGGTCAATTCAAATGCATGACCAGATGGTGATTCCCTAAAAATCATAACTTAAATATCATAACTTAGCCTGCTATTACAGGTTTATGCATCAAATGAGCAAAACATGAAAGGAGAAATTACAACCGCCGTAAAGAAATCTCCAGCTGGAGGTATGTAAATGACCGGTTATAGGTTTTTAAATCGGCATTTTTCTACGTCATAGTGATTAATGATTTTAGCAGATATTCCTCTCTTTTTTGTGTCTGAAGTGGGTCCTAGTAAGCCTTAATAAGACTAGCGAATCAAAAATTATATATTTACATATATTTAAAGTGATATTATCACCCGAATCATGATCTATAAGACAGACACTGAGCACTGGTTTAAATTACGTCTTATTTGAAAAAAATTATAACTGATTTAATATTTGAATTTTTATAACACGATTATTTCTATTGAATAGTTGAATATTATTAAAATCATTTCTTGACTATCATACATAATGATGTAGTTAGAAATTGATAACTCGATCAGTATAAATTATTTTCATTTCTGTCTCATACTACTTACAATGTACATGCTTTGAAAACATTTGTTTGAATTTCAGTCATCTAACTTGAACATATCCATCTATACATCTGTAGAATGTCAATTTTCAAGAATACTTTAAGTATGAAATGTAAACTAGTAAAAAGTATTATGTCTAACCGTATACTATTTTGAAACCTTCTTGACTGATGCTTTCGTTTCAAATATAAAATAATACATTTATGGCTCTTTAGTTCCAGTTAACATTGAAAACACTTTACAAGTTAATGTCATATCATCTCACAAAACGGTGAATAAGGCATCAAGAAAGTTTACTGTCACCATAGTGCGTGAGTTTTTTGAAGAGGCTACAAATGGAAGAATACAGGCCACGGGACTTATAGGATGTGCAAAAAGCTGTGACTTTTCAAGTAAGATGTATTATATCACATATATCTTACTCATTTTTTTCATAAAAACTTCACGTAAGTTTGTCATTGTACAAATGGCTTAACATTATTAACAGTAACAGTGTGCCATCTTTTTGTCTTACATAAATAGTTTTTAGTTTGTATTACGTAGACGGTGACAATTGTAGACCAAAACAGGGAAATATTTCTTTGCATAATTTTAGATAATATTATTCATTAGATTTCTCTAACGTAAAGAATTCTTTGCGGAAAAAAATAACTGTGTATTGCATAACTTTCACTTGACACTCAAAGAACGTAATTTATTATAAATGATTTATTAGTTTCTAGAATTATTCTTATATAATAGTGATCGAAATTGCTGCTTCTTGTCCTATGTTGAATTTAAAAGCAAGGACGTGAGTCAAAATAGACAGTGGCATATATATTCATATATAATCAGTGTAGTAGTAGTAGGCCTGCAACACAAACATCAAGACATAGGTAGAGTGAATATATATGGGATAAATTACCGCTGTACTTTAAATCGGGCAGTTATTACTTAACCCATTGACTGCTATTTTAACTGGCTATATAAATAATTACAGACAAAATAACTTCTATACACAAAAACGATTAGATGTATCTCTTGTTTCGCAACGTTAGTACATTCAAAAACAATTTTGGAACACATTCTTTGCACGATTAAAATATTGCAATTTTGTTTAGAAAGAGCATATAAAAATATCAAAAGCGTGCAAATGTATACATCAAATTTCCTTTTTTCTTTACAGGCATTAAAACACTTTATGATTTTAACACGATGAGTAATTGGAAACAAGCCTCACAAAATGGATTTACACCTTACCGAGTAACTTATCCAACCTGGCTTCTGGATCTACAAGCTCAGTCGTGTTCATCTGGTATGCAGATATTATAACACTTGCAAATTGGAAAAAAGGCACAATTTAACTGATGATATGCTTTTATCATAGACATGTTAGTGTATCTAATCACCTTACGCAATCGTTGGAACATTTTGATCTGGACAACAGAGCAATACAAGCATTTCTTTACGAACTTTCTGACTACTGTCCTAACCTAGCTTTAAGTGCCCACTTATTTTATTCAGAGAGAAAGAAGAGGGAAATCACAAGTTTGGAATATACCCTAGGTAGTGACGACTGTGGGGATACTTCACCGGACGAATACTGTAACGGGCCGCTTTCATCTGACATTAAATTCATGTATGGGTTGCTTTTTTGATCATATAGTTTGTAATCGTATAGGGAAAATATACATGCAACGTTGTCTATTCTCTTTTGCCTAGGAATATTATTATTGCTATAGATGACTATGGAAACAAAAATGTACACATAAGTTCTTTAACAAATGATAATTAGTAGAATAACTCTTAACTCTGCTTCTTATTGATTAAAAGTATACAGGCAATCTTACTTGTGTCTTTTCCTTTTTGGTTAATATTTCAGGAATTTCTTCAACCTGATCATGTATGTATGTAAATCATGTAATAATGATTTTACTAAGTCTTATTTTCAGTATTTCAGTTAAATTAATGGTAATGACATTTTCATTATACACTTTTTTGTGTGTCATTTCAGGCTTGTTGCTGTCTCATGTACCAATGGAGGATGTCTCTTAAGCAAGGAGTATGGTCCATTTTCTACAGCTCCAGGTTAGACAAGATACTAAGTTGTCTAAAAGAGCTTACTGCAGATAATTGATGTAGTACAGGTTACAAACTGCTAATATTTCAGTATTCTCTAACCCAGACTTATTACTTGTACGTGTGTATTATTTGAACGTTCAGTGTCTTAACTGAAACAGGTCAACATGTACTAATGTAATAAACAAGAGGGCCATGATGACCCTATATCGCTCACCTGAGAACCATTGATCTAATAGACGATAAACTTCGCAGAAAGTAGGTAAAAAAGGTCATCATCAAGGTAAGCCAGGGAAAATTTTGAAATCACCTTGCAAAACTCTACACACAAAACACATTAAATTCCTCTAGCTTCCAAAACAAAAAGGTAGGTCAAAATATCAAGATCAACGTAACTGGTGACCTAATTGTTTACCCGTGTAACCCAGTTTTGAGTTTGACCTAAAGTTCATCAAGACAAGCATTCTGGACAATTTTCTATATTACTGGGTGTCAAATCTGTCCCCTGGAAAGTGCACAGGGTATTTTTTTATGATTAGACTTGGAGTTCTTCTTTTTTACCCTAGGAGACAGAGATCCAAACTTGACCTAGAATTCATCAAAAATATTTTACAAGATGATTGGGCTCAAATTTCAAGAATGTTGGCAAGGGTTTAATATGACTCATAGAGTGTTCACAAGGTTTTTCTATGATTTGATGTGGTGACCTAGTTTTTGACCAGCGTAAAACAGTTTCATACATGACTTAGAATTCACCAAAACACAGATTATGATTGATTGGCTTGTTTGGTTGAAACGGTGAGTCATAGAGTGTTCGTAAGGTTTTTCTATGGTTTGATCTGGTAAAATAGTTTTTCACTCCAAGTGACTCAGTCTCATACTTGACCAAGAGTTTATCAGAACATACATTCTTACTATTTTTTAAGATCATTGGGTATTAAACTTAGCTTCTAAAGTAATTTTAAGGTTGTTCTATGAGTTGACTATTTGACCTACTTTTTGTCCCCACGTGACAAAGTTTCAAACTTGACAAAGATATTATCAAGACAAATATTTTGACCAATTTGCATGATGATTGGTCAAGTTTGACCGTCTTTCAACAATCTGATATGATGACTTGTGCCTGATCCCATATGATCCAAAATCGAACTGGAATTTGAACTTAGAGTTTATCAGAACATACATGTGGAAAAAGGTCAAGATAGTTGGGATAAAAATGTTGCTTCTAAAACGTTAATAAAGTGTTCTGACTTGAGCTGGTGACCTAGTTTTTGACCCGTTGTGACCGGTATTTGAACTCGACTAAGATCTAGCCATGTTACATGAAGATCCAATGCATAATGCTGACTATTGCATACATGTATATAAATATTTTCTATTATTTGACATGGTGACCTAGTTTTTCACACGAGATAATTCACCATTTCAAATTAAATCTAGATTTTATCAAGACAGTTATTCTGATCTAGTTTCATGAAATTCCAGTGAAAAATATAGCTTCGAATGTTTACACAACGTGAAGTATGAACAGACAGGAGACGGACATCAAGCGATCATTATAGCTGCTCAGTTGAGCTAAAAAAGAGGTTCTAATGAATTACAACAAGAACATGGCAATGGCGGTCCTACATCGCTGACTTGAGTATCACTGCACTTTGAAACAAGAAAGCAAGTCAAAATGGTATAATCTAGGACACTTAGTTTAAAGTTCATCTCTCTAGCTTGAAAAAGAAAATCTAGGCCAACGGTCAAGGTCAATCAATGTCAAAATTAAATTATCCATTCAAAACTGTTCATATGGTTCTAATGCAATTGCTGTAGCTTTAAAAGCAGGAAAATTTATCAGTAGGTCAAGGTAAGCCAGTGTTGAAGTTGAAATCTACAATGTCTAAACTTCATTGATGCAGCTTTAAAAAAACAAGAGCACTGATTTTATCATTTTACGGTCTATCTATCACCAAGGGCGGATCAATTTTGACCCGGGGGCGGGGGGGAGGGTTGGGGTACGATTTGAACAATCTTGATAGAAGTCCACCAGATAACTCTACATACATGTACCAAAATTCTGATAAAAATGGAGATTTATTTCAATTTCAAAGGTCTTTTACACAGAAGTCTTTTTATCATATAAATCAGAAAACCTATAATCTAAACGCATTTTCGTGAAAGTATTTGCGTCAATAAATGATAAATAAAAGATACTGAGTCTCAAACATTGTTTAAGAAAAAGTATACTTTGAAAAAAAAAGTTAAACTTTTATATTGTCTTCACATTGAAGAATTTAACAATGCCTCTATTTGATATCAACTACATAATTCAGTCATGTACACAATTCTAAACAATCGAATTTCTGTCGAAAGAAGACTGTGGTATCACGTCATGCGTTGTTTAAATATATATTTCTAGCCTCAGAAAGTACAGAGAAAAACTGCACCACACAATCCGTAATCATAGGTGTAGTACTTGGATTATCTAACTTGATGTTACTCCTGTATGCTGGATATACAACTTTACTGATCAGGAGATATCGAGCAAATAAAGGTAAATTTATCTCAGTTATTCAATTACATAGTAACAATCTGCAATCAATTTTCTGATAGCTAGTCAATATCACCATTTTTCAAGCAAAAACTGGACACAGTAATACACAAGTAAATAAGCAATGTTTACCTAATTATGAATGCAATATTATAATTGTGTTGTATTTAAGAACCATGTTTTCGTTGTAAAAAACGACTGTTGTAGTTGTCTGTTATTTCTTCTGCAAATTCTTATAAATTTTCAAGTGGCAAGGTATTTTGCAATTTATGTATCAATAGATGTTGCATACAGCAATGCCATTCACTGTCCAACACTATACTAATGATTAAGACAATTTAAAATTAAGCAAATAAGGAAAACATTATGTAATTATTGTAGTATATGACCTATATTTCAGATGACAGTGTTATGCATAAAGTTAAGAAGTAAGTACAGGATTAACGAAATTAACATTTGAACTTGTTTACACTTCCGATATATTTTAAGATTTAACAACGCAAGAATGTCTTGGACAACTATCCTAAATTTATCATCTCTTGGTACAGAGAGAGGCAGGATGCAAACTTTAATGTAGTATATAATTTTGGTAGTGTTCTCTTGGAGAAGTGGCTACTTGCCCTGAAGGGGAGCGGTGGAGTAAAGGTTAAGGTGTCTGCCGCTCATCCCGGAGATTGCGGGTTCGAGCACCACAAGGGCCACGACCGTACCTCATCAAATGCCACCAGTACTCGTAGAAGCTGACATTTCTGATTGCGCATACAAGATATTATTGTATCTATGGTGATGGATTCAGTCTGGACCATCGTAAGATAAAAAAGTGTAGAACAATATTCCTATATTCGTAACATTAGACATTTTCTGTATTACCTTTTGGTACTTTCAGTAAATTTAGTTTCAACCAGCGGCCCCCTACTTATATGAGCCAATGTATTGACATTACAATTATATGAGTGTAATATTACATTTACAAGTAACCTTTGATGTCGTATAGCATGATTGGAAATTCTCTTTTAGAAGTGACAGTAGAGGACCAATGTACGTGAATGAATCTTTTATGGTAGGGGTTGCTGCAGCTGCCGAGGGTCCTAATAACCCCGCCTTGAATAAAGATTCTGAAACAGAATACTCCAGATTGGACGAAAATACAAGAGATGACAAGGCAACATATGAAATTATTCAAGCCATGTGAAACAGTCAGATATTATCCGTGGATACTTGTACCTAGACCGTTCAATACATTATTCATGTTGTTGGTTAAGATACGCTGCCATAGGATAATGTTTATACATGTACTCGACATTTTATTTCTAGTGTTATCAACGAAAAACGCAATGCCTGAGAGTTCGAGGCGCTCTTTGTGCTCTTATTTGATCCGATTATGATCTAAGTGAAAAAGATATTTTCTTTGATAATACTACATATGCAAAAATTATTCGCTTAACACAATTTTAAAGATACGGATACTGTGTATGCTTATCTATGAGCTTATTATTATAGGACGTTTTATAAATAGTTAACTTTTGTGTATTAGAAATGCAGGGGACAATGTTAACATATGGATCAGACTATTCTTTAGTGTAAATGTACATCTTCAAGTTCCATTTAGTGCTAAAATACCGTGTTAAGAATATTATCATCATAATTGTATTTTTCTTTGTCTAAACTAATTCTCTTACGTGTAAGTTCACAGTGGTAACTGCAATTCACAATTTATAGTTGTAACCATATAATTATTAGATGAGTAAGTCCAAGGAGCACTTTGGATTGAACATTCCTTGTAGCTCTTATATCAAACTGTCACACAGTCTTTATTCGTCAACGAGCAAGAAAATGTTTCAAAATGTATCCGTTGTTCATAATAATTCACTTATTCATAGTTCTCTTAACATGAATTATTAGTGTCAGTATACTATAATATTATGACATCCCGACCAAAAGAAACACAGTTTACATAATGGAAAACATAAAAAAACATGCGCCCCACCCGCTAAAGATGAAAGGACTGTTCAACTTTTTCTATGGTCGAGCATCTGGAGGAGACATTGAACTAGTAAATAAGTACCAGTTTGAATAATTTCATCATTTGACTTTGTTATGAAACTTGCACAAAAATTGGATATTTATCATGTAACAACCCAAGAACTGAAATGACATTTTTTAACAATATTTGCAACAAAACACAGTCTAATACAGGTTCTAAAAGCTTATATAACAGTAATTTGATTGTGTTTTATGTCAAAAGATCACCAGACTCCATTTTAATAATAACATCATTTTTTCACTGGTGTCCATTTTGCTTGGGACAAGTTACCTTAAGATTAAATAGAACACAGTTCTTTTATTATTCTATCCGTAAATTCATTTTTCTATTGATGAGTATTTAAAGTGCTCCTGTGACTTTAAGGAAACAATGTAGTCCTATGGTACATGATACTCCGATCGGTTGTTATTACACTGTTATAACATATTTTGACCTATATTTCATTGTTTACATAGTAACAACTTTGACCTCAAGTAAAACTGGACAGGACAGAACTCCTGTACCAAACACCATTTTCAATCAATTTAGCTCTACTGGACGAAGTTCAGCGGAGCTTATGCCCTGGTGGTTTGTCCGTCGTCTGTCCATCCGTCCGTCCGTTAACTTTTCCTTGATAAAAAACGCTCTACAGGTCGCAATATGCACTTTGATGAAACTTGCTGATAAGGATTCTTGAAACTTGAAAATGTTTCTTTTTGTTTTTTGGGTCAGTGAGTCAAAGGTCAAGGTCACAGTGACCTCCGTTAGATTTCCGTGATAACGCTTAACAAGTCACAATTTTCATTTAACTTACACAAAACCTGCTCAGAAGGTTCAGATGTTCCCTATTGATTTTGGGGTCAGTGGGTCAAAGGACAAGGTCAAAGTGACCACCATTAGATTTTCCTTGACAACGCTGTACAGGTCACAGTCTTCATTCAACTTTCATCAAACTTGCTAAGAAGATTCCTTTTAACATATAGATGATCCCTATTGTTTTTTGGGGTCAGTGGGTTAAAGGTCAAGGTCGCAGTGACCTCTGATAGCGTTTCCTTGATTACGCTCTCCAGGTCACAGTTTCTTTTATACTTTCTTCAAACTTGTTCAAAAGATTTCATGTAACATGTAGATGATCATGGTTACAGATACGTGGAGTAGTAAAACGGTTTCCGGACGATTACTTGAGAATGCTTGGGCCTATCATCTTGAAATAATGAGGTTGGTCATGACCAGCAGATGACCCGTATTGATTTTGAGGTCAGTAGATCAAAGGTCACAGTGAACTGTGATATTATGGTTTCTTGACGATAACTCGAGAAAGGGTGGGCCTAGCATCTTGAAACTTAATGTGGTGGTTGGTCATGACCAGCAGATGACCCCTATATATATTTAGGTCAGAAGGTCAAAGGTCAAGGCCACATGAATGTTTTTTATGCCAACAATTTTTTTGTTAGGTCAAAAAGTAGTTGTTCTTTTAAAAGTCCTCAATTTTTTTTTCAGGCCACATGTATTTTTTCTCTTCATTTTTTAAATGCCAAATATAAGGCCAAAAATTGAATTTTTTACTTTATCCAGTTGAGCGATACTGGCCCTTTTGGGCCTCTTGTTATCTGTGTATACTTTTGTCAAAAAATGGGAGAAATCTTAAAAGTGGACAGGAGAGATAAATTTAGTTCAATGAACTTTTTTATTATCACCTTAATTTTATTTTGTATAGAAAAACATGTTAAACCATATCTAGTGCTAGCTTTTGCATGTTTTATAACAGTACCTTTTATGCTGTTCATTATATCATTTTACTGTACAAAAGTGAGCATATAAAAATAAAGATATCTAATAGTATCTATGTTATATTTCTAGGTCCAGAAAGTCCGGCCGCACATTGAAACTGCACAATGCAATCCGTCTTACAAGGTGTAGTGCTTGGAATAGTTATTATTGTACTGTTCGTGTTTGCGAGTTATACAACAATACTGATCAGGATATATAGAGCAAATAAAGGTAACATAAAAATACTCTGGTAACAGAGGTGACAGCACACAACATGAAATCAATGGGATTTACATTATTTCGGACTACACACAGGACATAAGAGGACAGTTTCAAAAATGGGAACTGGCATTATACCAACTGAAAAGCGTTTTCAATTTGCTATCATTTGTAGAAAAAAGGCAGCACACAGTTTTTTCATGATTTTTTGCGGGTGGTAAAGTTCACAATCAGGTTGCATAAAAATAACATCTCTAACATCTCTAATCCGAAAGTGTGATACATAGCAAAAATGTATCTTGTATTTATTTTGAAGTTCTTATGAGCCGTTGTATGATTTGGTAAATGCCTTCAAATTTTTGGTAAATATTACTTTGTCTGTTCTTACTTTTTAGTCTCTCTCCCTCTCTCTTTCTCTCTGCGTTCACGGGTCTACAACGTCTCCCAATCGCAACAATGAAGGAAGTTGTCTTTTTTAGCTATTCCTTTCTGCCAAACAACATCTTTGCCAGGCAGGTACAATCTGGCCACACTCGTTTCCTTGACTGATCATACAGGAAATAAATGAAGTAATGCGTTTTATCAAATGGAGTTGGTACGTAAAGTACGCCTTAATTTAGTAGCCTAAAGATATATACTATATGTACATACAAGGGTTACAGCTCGGAATATATATCTTATTACCGTGCCCAATTCACAATTAATAATCAATACTTCCTAATGAATACTAGACCATTGTTAAGCCAAATGAATGTACTGTTTGAATTGCATTTACATTAATTTTTTCTTGCATGTTTTTCCTTTTCAACACAGTTCATATACCGCGACATTTTCGGTTTGGGACCTTAGTCGGAAAATCATGTTGAATATCGCATAAGTAAAATGGTACTTGCATGCTCTTTTCCGGCAATATTACGATCACTTTTAAAAGATAAGTTTAAAAAAGGCAACTCTCAACAACATTTGAACTCGTAGAACGCCCTAAACGGCTGCATTTATCATTCATTCACATGCCATCTCTCGCTGTATACGAAAGCTACAATTTTGTTTAAACGAAAATTAGTACATGTAAGAAAGAGACAAAGTACAAATCAAGAAACATTTTCACAGAGTTATCTTTTCTTGCTTACAGATAGGTGTCATGATGGAGAATAAGTATTCCAACTTTCAAACTAGTATCTCAAATGGTTAAGTCAACAAGTGGACAAGAATAAAAATTTAACTGAGTTCATAAGTAAAAAAGTGCCATAATTCAAGTGAAATATGTTGGTAAGCAAGTATTCCAACTTTCAAAGTATTATAACAAACAATTCAGATAAAAAGTTGACTAGTCAAAATTTTTAAGTCGATAAAGGGCTTTAATGTGTTTAAAGCCTTGAATATGTTACCTTCTCTTTCCTATAGAAGGGGGTTATGATGCAAACAAGTATTCCAACTTCCAAAGCAATATCTCAAAAGGTTAGGTGAATAGGTAGATTTTACCTCTATTCAATGCATTTTCAAAGTAAAAAAGGGGCATGATTCAGTCAAAAACTATCGCAAAGTTGTATACTCTTGTCTTTAGAGGGAGTTAATGAAGGAAAATTAGTATGGTAAGTTTCAAAGCAATATCTGTTATGGTTTTGAAATAAAATGGGGTGGTACATAAAACTAAACCAAGTTCAATTCACTTTCTATGTCGAAAAAGGGCCATAATTCTGACAAAAACATGACAGAGTTATGTACTCTTGTCTGCTGATGGAAGTTATGATAATACACAAGTATGGTTAGTTTCAAAGGGGTGGTACGAAAAACTTAACCAACGTGTGACACCAACGCCGACGCAGAGGCGAGTAGGATAGCTCCCCTTTTTCTTCGAAAAGTCGATCTAAAAAGTATATTTCATATCATTTTAACAAAATGCCATAGTTAAACAATTATGATATAGATAAGTACTTCTGAAATATATAATGTAACCTGAAGTATATATATATTAGTCTATGTAAAACAAATGACACCCGGGTGGGGTCAATATTGACCCCAGGGTCAAACTGTGAACTAATTTACATGTAGTAGAGGTTCCATCCAAATTATACATGTGGAAAATGATACAAACTAAATATCAAAGCTGTAGGCATTGTTGTTTTGGAGAAGAAGATTTTAAAAGTTTTTCTATACTTAGTGACCACTGGGCAGGATTAACTTTGGCCCCTGGTCAAATTGCTTTATACGAGATTAACTTTAACATGTTTTTTATGTTACCATAGTCATGTTTGTTTCAAGTGAACAATATATTTCATACGTTACAAGCGCACATGTTGTCTAAAATAAAAAAAATGCATATAATGAATCTAGATTCAAAACAAGTTGCATACATTTAATAGAGTGTTAAAACGGGTAGCTAAACTTACTCATTCATGATGCACATTAATGTGAAACTAGTTTTCCGGGTCCAAAAGTTTATTTTAAATATATACGTTTTAATGCGGATTTCGTGACAACTAACACTTCTTTTAATAACACAAACCAACTATCTAGAAAGCTGCGAATATGAGAGGAATTTGTGCCCAGTAAGTATTACAAAATTATATATATAAAAGTTTTGTCTGTAGATAAGCATTTCACTCTACTTTGCACACTATAAACGTTAACACACAATGTTGTTGTTGTGTTTACTACAACTGCAACTGTAAAAACTTTGTCTATCGAACGTCAAATTGCAAATCACATTCGTAAATGGGTAACTCCAAGATCGAAGTTCATAAAAGGCAAAGCAAGGCAGTAGCAGTGCAATACAAAGCAAACCAAGGTAAGGCAAGATAGAACAAGGCTAGCAAGGATTTGCCAAGTAGTAGGGCAAAACGTTTTACCACCCAGTCAACACCATCGGTTAAGCCAATGTGTAGACAGATTAAATTTGTTTCGCCTGTTCACCTCTTGGTCGACAGAACTTTCCCACTAAATCGTTAGATGTGAGCGACAAACTAAGAAAGATAGCTTTCTTTTAATTCGATATAAGTGGTTTAATTTATAAGACATCTACGATGAAAACATCGTTTTATTATGCCCCCCTTCGAAGAAGCGGGGTTTTATTACTTTGCACATGTCGGTCGGTCGGTCCGTCCATCGGTCGGTCGGTCTAAGAAATAAATCTTTCAAACACTGTAAACGTTTGGCCTATTAATATTAACTGCCCATAGTAGTACAATAAATCTCGCAATATGAACAAAATGCAACAATATATAAACATAATTATATTAGATATAAATGGAGACATAATACCAGTACATAAAAGGTGTGGCGTGTGGGCAAATAATTTAAACTGATGTGTCGGCGATGCAAACAACTGTGTGAGAACTGCACGAGATTTTTAATTCATATGCAACACGGAACCAATAAAGCTAAAAAACGGGAACCAGCTTTTACATAATATACGCCACTGCTTTAGTCTGATCGGGTTACAGCAGACGAATTTGGAAAATAATTTCCATAACTATAACAAACAAGCATGCCATTACAATATTATTATTCATTTACAACAACAGGCATCCTATGGAATATTATGTATGTAAGATACAGTTATATAGAAACAGTTTACAACCCATCCAGGACCCTAGAAAGTGTTATAATAGTTTAAGCATAAAGACATGGAAACATACCTAAAGATACTTAATAATTAAACACACAGCAAATACACACATACATACTAAACGTACTACGAAAGACCGGTGGTGACATTTCAACTTCAATATTTCACAATTTCACGATTTCACGAATTCCCAAATTTCACGATTTCACGAATTCACGATTTCACGATTTCACGATCTCAACTTCACGAATTCGTTATTTCATAAGCTCATATTTCCTATCAGGGGCGTAGCTTAGAAAAAAATGCAAGTGTAGGCACTTATTTTGTAGGGGGTTCGGAATGCTTCCCCGGAAAAAATTAAATCCCGTATCGCCGCAGCTGCATTCTGACGTATCCTGGGGTATATTTTGGTGGAAAATAAAGAGACTCAGTTTATGAATTTGGCCACACTGAAAATCAGTTATCTTAAAACTCATGCCCTAATAAAACACAAGCACTTATCAAAATAAAATCAACTAGATTTAAAACAGTACTTTATTTAGAAAACTTGTTGGAAAATGCATAAAAGTCCATTGCCTTGCACATTTTTGCATTTTCGCAGGCTAAAAGTTTTAAGGCACTATCATTACGGTGTACATGTGCGACAGTTGGGGGAGGGGTGTGTGGGGGGTATCTGCATATGAAAGGAGTGTCACCAAAGGAAATCCATGAAGGCGTGAACAATGCCCCTAGTGATGATTGTCCTTCATATTCAGCTGTAAAGAAATATGCTGCTGAATTCATATGGTAATAAATGATAGAATAGCATATTGCTAATACTATAGTGCCTCCAGTTCATTACGTTCTGATGTCTTTCACATGAACACACTTTTGGCAACATAGGTTCTGTGTATGATAATCCCAGACAAACAATTGAGTAGGCTGAATCTTTCCAAAAAGCTTTTGAGACGTTTTCAGCGAAACCCAGAAAAGGTTTCGTGAGAATTGTAACGCAGGGTGTGAAATGAGTCCAACGTTCAAAGTGGAACATCTTAGTGGCCCTAAGATTCTTACACGTGTATTTAAAAGTCTGGTTGAACTATACACTTCCGTATGTGTGCATCAATGAATTTCAAAGTCTGCCAACTTTGAGTCGACTTTAAATAAATGAATTGAATTGAATGTTTGCCTTCAAGTTGATTAAATTTGACTGACTGTTCAAAAGCCACTCATTAAAATACGGATGGTATCTTCGTTATCAGACTAAAATTAACCAAAAAAACATGCATGAAGTCGCGATTCAACCTAATTGAAAATGTTTGGCAATAGTTATTCATTTGACAAAGAATGCAAGTATGATGTTCTCTGTGTACTTCACAAACTATAAGTTGGTGAGAAACTTTTGACTCAAAAGAATTAATCGTGCGAATAAAATTCAAATTTGCGTACCAGGATATCTTATTGATACAACATCATGCATTTGCAAATAGAAACATTTGCCAAACTGAAGACGAATGTGGTTATCATGATAATTAATCCGGATATGTAAGAAATTTGCATACAGCGTACTTTCGCCTACATCACCAGCCTAAAATAGCACAATCTACACAGTTTCATCTCCGAATGACCGATCCATCATTACCCAAAAAATTTGAATGGACCAAAATATGGCTAAAATTTACATATCTTACGCAGATAAACGGCAAAAATAAAAAACGTTTCGAGTTACAACGAATGAATAAGATATCATCACGCCTTGAATGCTAGATCTTTACATCCAAGTCCTAAAACTGGGTTTAAATGAATAGTGTCAAGTTTATAAACATTTCATTTCATAATAAAGCGTAACTCCTTGTTATTACATAAAATGGAAAATTAATTCGAAAGCAGACCACTTAAAGTATATTCTAATATGCCTATGGTCTATTTCTGTAGTCAATTCGAGTGCTTTAATATGAAAGCACCCGGAAAAGTAGGCGGAGTTTCGGACATGGAAGTAGCTCCTTCCAACTTTTCTAATTTACTCCCGCACTCTAAATGAAATATAGAATTAGAAATAATATCAGTATAAATACATCAGTCGCATGGAAAAGTTTTGTTTAAGAACCTAAATATTATTTTTGATTACGTCAAGTTAGCCTTAGACTACCTTCACCTTGCGTTTCTTTTAAAAGGCCAAGAAAATTCAGCATTAACAGTTATACAATGTTTTGATTTCGGGAGACAAAACAATGAATGAAAACGTTGACGTCATCACACTCACGTCATTACTCCACGTTAAAACGTCGTACAGTTCAAATTAACGGTACGCATTTAAATCGATTGTCTGCTTTGTTAGGTTCTAAATCTGAGGTCTTCTGCATAATGTCACAGTCAGGTTTTTAAATCTTTTTTATGTATTAGATGATTAAACTAAAATAAGTTATAATATAGTTATGCTTCAAAATGAAATTGTTATGCACGTTTTAACTGTTGACACGCATTTTTCATTACGTATGTTAAAGAAAATGCGAAGATCACCTATTACATATTCGTAGAAGAGACTATAATACATCCCATAAGCCAACCACCTTGCACAGTGTACCTCTGTTGTTTAATAGCTTCAGAACTATCCGAAACATATAAAAATTTAAACATATAGAATTGGTTTAACATATGATATCCTTTATCAGGCATTTCTGCTATAAGTATTTTAAAGAACGGAAACAGAAAATAAGTTTTTCGCAATAAAGTAAAATATAATATTTTGCTATAAACAAATTCCTGATATTTCAACAGAAATCGAAACTATATCATAACAAGACACATGTCCATAAATTTTGATACAGTAGTCACTTTGATAGTTAGCAACATTTAAATACATTCACGAATAGAATTTGGGACTTTTGTGTTTGCATAACACAAAAGTCCCAAAAGTTCCTGCCTGGGAAACTCTACAATCAAAAATGGCTGCCAATGATTTTTCCATATTTGGGCTCTGTGACCTAGTTTTTGACCCCAGATGACCCATATTCGAACTTGAGCTAGAAATGATAGACACAACCTTTCTGACAAATTTCCAGGATATGTGGGCTGAAAATGTGACCTCTAGAGTATCAACAAGGCTTTTCCATATTTGGGCTCTGTGACCTATTTTTTGACCCCAGATGACCCATATTGAAACTTGAGCTAGAA
>JAUMHA010106846.1:0-17860 GCA_032359765.1 Saxidomus gigantea
TGGAGTTATAGTTCTTGTGCACTGCACTTCCTCTCAATGTGCTTGATCATTGTATGAAGTTGTATTGAATTCCAACAGGTAGTTTTCAAGTTATGCTCCGGACAAGGAAAATGCAACAGACCGCCCGACCGACCGACCAACCACCGGGTGACTCCTATATACCCCCCTAAACTTCGTTTTGGGGGTATAAAGAGTTTTTCTTGTCTATAAAATAGCAAGTATTGTTATAGATTACCTAGAATAGTATCTGGGCCACAGTTGAAGACACCAGCCAGGAACAGGAAGCAGGTGTTAAACAGCATACCCCATGAGCCCGTGAGCATAAAAAATAACAACGATAAACCAGAAAGAGCAGCTGATAGTGCTGTACCAAACAATGACCGGCCTTGAAAACACCTGAAACAGATATACACAGCTATAAATGACTTTAAAGTCCAATTAGCATTTTGGATGTAAAATTATTTGCAGTTCTTCCATTACGGAGAAAGATATATTACAGGAGAAATTGATCATTAGTTTGAAAACTAAATTGCTTTTAAATCGAAATACATGATATAAATATTTCATATCAGTATTTTTGCTAGTAAATAAGACATGCTGTCTGACAACAATGTGTTGTGAAAAAGTGAAACAAATATAAAGGAAAGGTATAAATTATGTCAATATTGAATACACATTCTTACTGTATCTGACATGATAAGACACAATCACATTGCTCTAGTACCTCACTGACTCACCTGTCTAACACTATACCTATCACTGCACTTCCTAACACTCCACCTATTTCAAATGTTGTAGAAAACATCCCTGCTTCAGCTTTCGAGTATTGTAACTGATCAAAGCAAATAAAGAGATTACCCGTATGTGAAATAACAGAACAAACATCTACCATTTCCTTAGGGAAAATACACCGTGCTCATACAAATGGACTACAGTTCCTCCTGATTTAAACATCTAGTAAAAGGTATTGAGCTCTTCTATACAATCACCAAGACCTTTATGACCAGGGACAGATCTGGATTAACCTAACCATTCAGTCTGATCTGAACACATGGTTTGCTTATCCATCACTTACAACTGTAACATGACAGCAGCTGTAAAAGTTGGGTTCTAAGACGATTGCACTTCCTTCTCTTCATTTTACAATGAATATACATTTACAAAGTTCATTGTTTTCATGAATTTTAATACCGATACTCTTAAACAGCTATTCACAAACAAACGAAAAGATTGTAAAAAAATCTAAATTGAACTTCTACGAATGTGTCAAACCATGAGATTCTGAACCATTATTAAAGGGAAGCAAATATTTTGTTTCCTGTGACTAGTGTAGATCAAGATCAGCTGTACCTCCCTGCAGTGTTATCATGCTAGTCAGAGCATCCCCTTAACATAAAATGGTTCTGTCTAAATCAAAATCAGATATGTTTATTTTAGCAAGACAGGGGTGAGCTGGCAAAATGTAACGGTAGTTGTTCAAGACTGTGAAAGCACTGACCATTTGGTCATGCATATAAAACGAACAATTTAACACATACAAAACAAACAACAGAAAATGAAATGTTTACAGACGTACCTGGTGAAGCAGGTACATGGGTAACCACATGTACATACAGTACCTGACAGCTTTCAGACAGAACACCGCCACAGCAACCTCTGCCAACATCCTAGTCATAAAAAACAACTTAATCTTACTATTTGAACACAGATACATTAAATTTCAATATGTGCAAACAGCAATCATAGTGAATTACATATTTTGAGAAAATGCTTTTAAACTGTCAATTCTTATAAGCTTGACAATTTATGGTTACATAACCTACTGTCAATTTATGGTTATGTAACCTACTGTTAATTTATGGTTATGTAATCACTGTTAATTTATGGTTATGTAACCTACAGTCAATTTATGGTTATGTAAATTACTGTCAATTTATGGTTATGTAACCTACTGTCAATTTATGGTTATGTAACCTACTGTTAATTCATGGTTATGTAACCTACTGTCAATTTATGGTTATGTAACCTACTGTTAATTCATAGTTATGTTACCTATGAGAAACTTCATCTCTGTAAGACTGGTTACAATAAGCTATTTCATTCCAGGTAATACAGCATTTTTCAGGGCAACACTAACAAGTTTTATCAGAGAAAATCTAAATTTCAAGATAAATCTTACTAGTTGCGCAACAGAAAAAGTTTTACAAAAGGTGAACGAACAACTAAGCAAACTTTTGAAAAGTTAACTTACGGTATTTTCCATAATTGAAACCAAGTTAATTCTGATTTGCTTGAAGACCCAGCTGATGGTGCAGGCAAACTTTCTGTAATATGTAATGAATAATGAAACATACAATTAATTAATAGACAAGGTAGAATTGAAATGTCTCTGTTTTATGCATGCAATTCATTTTCATAAACATAAGAGCCATGGTGGCCCTATATTGCTCACTTGAGAACCATTCTTCCCATGGTTAAAACTTTATTCTGGCCCCTTGATATTGCCAACTTAGACACAAGGGGTATGATCTGAAAACAAGGCAACTAGGCAATGCTACAAGCCAAATATGATAGCTAGTACCAGTTTTCTTCCTTGGCAGGTGGAAAAAATCAAAAACCCTATCCAGTGGAGCCAATTTTTACCCCATGTCCGTAATATATTAAACTTTTGTAGAGGATCGTCCAAGGTTCATCCACACCAAATATGATAAACATCATTCAAGCAATATTTGAGATGTCATTTGTAGTAAAATGGTAACAGATATAGTACACCAGAGTGACCTGACACCAGATGGCAGGTAATCACAAAAGCTTGCCCTAAGCATTTGCTCAGGTGAGCTTAATTATCAGTCTTACTTAAGCAAAAACACAATTTTTAAAGGATTAAGGGATTTTCTTTCAATGCTATCTCAATGACAGACAGTTACCTAGCCATCACTCCTGGAATAAATCCGTATTGGACTCCTTCATTCCATAAGAAACCGCATTCATTCACAGATTGAGCTCAGACCATTGAAAGAGGTCAAACTCATTGCTGTTGTACTTTGAGAGGTTAGTGTGTTTAGTCAGTTAATTTAATTCTAAAAGTTCAAGAAAGAAAGTAACTGAAAAGGTAATATATTGTGCAGTACTCTTAACGATAAGGTGTGCAGGTAGGAATAAAAGTGTGACAGCTAAATTTAAGAGAAAGTGCATAAAGTGTTTCATCGCTGCTACCAATTTTACAGCTGAGTGGACTGAGATGCGAAAGGTATTATTGCTTTGCCCAAGGACACACCTCCTGCTTGGGTAAGGATTCGGACCCGGGACCTCCGTTTCGGAGACGAATGCCTTAACCACTGAGCTATCGAGGCCCATAAATAGTGATGTCATTGCCATAAGAGATATACTGTATAAGTTGATATATTCACAGGCAATGCCATATATTTTGCCTACAGAAATATTTTGCAAATCCCTGAAATCAGTATACATGTTATATAAACACACCATGAAACTATGTTTTTACAGAACAATATGTTTACAACACAGAGAAAACCAGGACGAAATGTTTACAACAGTTACACTGAGAAAACCAGGACGAAATGTTTACAACATACAGAAAACCAGGAAGAAATGTTGACAACATAGAGATAATCACACATCTTATAAGCCCTTGAAACTAAACTCATTTCTCATCATAAGCTTACTTAATATTAACTAGAGGTAAAGGGGGTGGTACATCATGACCATTTGTAATTTGAAAGTTTGATGAAGAAATATTAAGAAATGGCAAATTTATAGCCAACCTTAAGTTATCAAGACTTAATCTGAGTTCAAAAAGGGGTATAAATGTGACCTTGACCAAAAAATATTGGCTGCATCACAACCCTGTTGTCATAAGCAAAATAATTTGAAAGAAGAAATATTTGTTGAAGAAATATTGAGAAATGGCAAGATAATAGCGAAGGTTAAGTTTTTGTGACAAAATCTTAGTACAAAAAGGGGCATATCTATACAAATACGGTTTACAAGACTAATGTGACTTGCTGCAGTTGTCTATATTGACGTGAGAAACAAGTATGCTAGGTTTGAAGTAAATACATTTATTGGTATAGAAGATATTAGCATTTATAAAAAACTTTAACCAACGCAGATGCCGACACCAACGCAAGTGCAATAGCCTCCTTATTCTTCAAATAGTCGAGCTAAAAAATGTTTGTCATAATAATTTCTCAATTTTTCTGTTTCCGGGGCAAATAAACTGTGGCTAAGAAGAATGGATGATATAAACCAAAGTAACTGCTACATGTTGGAAAGACAAAACTACTCAGCAAACATACATTTATACTGACTGATAGTTCTGTGAATTCCAAAAAGTCAAGATTTCCACATATACAATAGATGGCACAATGTATGAATAAAGATATAAATATCTTTTTTTATTTACAGTCATTAGTTATTAACCGATAAACATTAGCTATGAATAGCTATTGACTGACATACAGATGAAGCAGGAAGCAGAAGAAGGAAAGAGGTGTGACAGAAATATTAATATGAAACCGTGCACTCCTGGCAACCATGTGTTGAAAAATCTTGGAAGAAGGTCACAAAAGGAACACTTTTAGATATGTTTTAAATCTACAATTGGTTTCAGAGAAGAAAACTATACAATTTTTTCAATAGCTATACAAATGTATAATAATAATACAGTAATTCTGAGGATTTTTCCTGTGAAATCTTTCAAAATTGGTCCAGTAGTTTTTGACAGGATTTTCAAAGATTCTTGTTATTATTGCCATGTCAACCAGTTTGTTTGCATGGATTCACTGAACACCTTTTGTATAGAACTATCAAAAGAGCATCCCTGCCAAGTGCATAATCAATGGTCCATCAGTTTCAAAGGAGATGTTTGTTTAAAGTAAAATGCTAACAGATAATGGATGACTGGCAATGCTTCATCAGATAAGTTCACCTTCAGCTCTGTCTGCTTGGGTGAGTGTATAAAACACATTTATTAAATTGTCAAATAATTTAATTTATATGAGCATGTAGCAATATAATTATACACTGGCATAAAGCAATAAAGTACTCTTGTGTTATACAGATATAACTGTACAGATATACAGATATATATCTTATACAGATTTAACATAGAACCTTGCTGCTTTATACCCTTGCAATGTCGATATACAACAACCCAACCTTTGCCTATGACCTCTATGTTGACCTCTTCTGGTTGATGGAAACATATCAACACCACCAAGCCCAAACCAGTCTGAAAATATTGTATACAATCTTTACTTAACCCCTTATCAATCCAATAAAACCTGCAAATTACACATGACTGAGTTTATGTGGTCCATCCCTCTGATTTAAAACGGTTTTACTGTAGCAAATATGACTTTATAAACAAGATGTAGGCACTAAAAATCAATCTGTTTTTAAAGATTTGAACCAAAAACTAAATTTTACTCACAACTATTGCAGATGGCGTGAAGAAAGCACTTCTCCAACCATAGGATGTCTGAAGCCATACCTGACAATGAATACAGATAATATTACAAAACATACTACAATGTACAAGTTTTATGGCAAATTTCCCCATTTACTATTAAGAAATATGTGACAGAACAAGGAAGTAGAAAAATAACAAGTGTGCTGCTGACCTTGCGTGAGTTTTTTGTTTGTGAAAGTTTTGGTATTACATGACTTAGGTGTAAAAATGAGTGTCTAAACTAGTAACAAAGTATGAGTAAGCAATCATATTATTGCATTGTAACAAACATGTAGGAGAGTAACTTACTGCTAGAGCTGTACCAATGATTCCCCCAGCAAAAGCACATGTACCAAACATCCCAAACACAGAGTTCCTCACTTTGTCTGGATACCAGGAGCCTAAAGCTTTCATACAGTTAGGCCAGCACTGAGCCTGCAATAAACATCAACACAAGTCACACTCTCATTGACTGTCAAATGTATTGCAAATATAACATAAATCTGTCAACTGAAAACTTGGTTTTATATTCCTTTAAAGTCATCTCCTGTCCTTCAGGTCAATCTAACAAAAGTGTAAGTTTTAGTGTCATCTTGTTGTATTTGGTTTCTTTCTGTTTGAGACAAAGCTACACAGTAATTCAAACCAACAACAGCAAAATCATAACAAAGTAGCCGTGTTTTCGGGTTAATCTAGGCTGAATAGATCACTGCAAGCAACTGCAAAAATCTGCATATAGAATGATAGACAAAAGACACAAAATCATTTTCCTACATTTGTAAGTGCCAAGATGGCTTCTTTATAGTTTAAACAGGTACATGTATAGTAACTGTAAAATCTACTGTTTATAACATTATTATATTAACTGCTACAGACAGGTGTCTGCTCAATCAAGGTCACCATTTACTAGGTTTAACTGTACAATTTAAAATACTGGACTACATGTACTTTATTATACATCTCTACTCACCTGGGCTGTACCATTCAGGAAAAGCAGCAGACAAAACATATAGAAGTTACTCCACATGCCAAATGTTGCCTGTAAAGTATAACAGTGGAATTAGTTCTCTAGTACCAGTACTCAGTAAAAAGCAACATGTTCTCAAAGGTTCCATTAGGCTTATAAGCATTTTGTTTATCAGACAAATATTTCTAAATTCACCATGACCAAATGAGCTTTCAGTTTATATCTGGCTAACTTGAAAAAGGTATAATATACTTCCAGTATGATCATTGTCTAAGTAATATCATAGTCAGTGGAAATCTTAGCAGCCCTGTGAAATGTAAATGGTAGTTTTCTTATAGCTACTCATGTCCTATAAGCAATTTAGTGAAGTGAAAGGGAAATGTGTTGTTATCTGAAAGTTTTGGTATAAAGCAGAACCTAAGATATATAGGAGTGAACATACCATAGAAAGACCTGACAGCAGCAAGCATATTCCAAACGTCAGTCTCGGCCCAAACCTGTCACCTACTGGACCTAACAACATCTGTAATAGAAAAACAAGAAGTGGAAAAGGCTTTCTGTCATGACTTCCAGGATGCAAGAGGTATGAAGTTTATGTTCTATAGTATCATTTCTTTTCATGTGTTTTCTTCTGACTATGGAGCAATAGATGAACAATATACCTGCATGACAGCATAGGGAAGTAACAGTGCTGTGTCAAGCCATCCAAGTTGTGTTTTACTGACTGACAAATCATTTTCTAAATCTGTTTTGATCTGCAACAGAAAATAATGACTTAATTATTAGATTCAACATATGCTTATACACATTTACCTTCTTTAAATTGTCAAAGCCAAAAATTAATGTTTTATTTTCATCTTAAAATATTGTGTTGTCTTGATTTTATAAGACTAATTCAATTATTCTTTTGTAGTTGGCTGTAACTAAGTGTGGTTAAAAAGTAGTATTCATGAATAATTTTAATGTGCTATCAATTAAAAGTATTTTACAGTACAAACAATGTGCTTTTTAAAAACAACAGCAGCAGCAACAACTAATCACTAAAACTATATCAGAAATGTATGTGTCCAAGACACTTAAGACTTTCTGACTTATCAACTTGTTGTGGTCCACTGTGTTACAATGATAAATGGTGTCCAACTGTCCAAAGGACTTTAAGCATAACAACAAACACGACAATTGATGGAGAACAGACACCATTAAACACTGTTTGAACAGGCAAATGAATAATATAAGATTTGTTTTGAGTTGGCAACATATCTACAATTTACAAATAACATATCACAAGCTCTCATGAGCTTTTACAACCTATTACATATTGACAAAAGGTTTGAATACTGATGAAACTTTTAACTGGTGAATTCATTTATTCTGTAATCATGTAAATACTTACAACTCCCAGGGGTTTTCTCAGACAGTATGTTGAAGCATAGGCCAACCAACCAACAACAAATATCAAAATCTGCCGCCTCTGTAAAGGACTACATGTGACCTGCATCTTCTTAATCCAGCATGTATCTAGTTCTTTAATAGATAAGTGCACTGTCAAGTTAAGAAATAAAATATCAAACTGCTTCCTGGAGTTCTGACCAGTACTAACAGCAAAAGAATGGACGGTCAAATGCTGCTACCCAATGCACATCCACGACCTGCAGTGAAGGAGTCTGATGCTCTACCTCTACACCATGGCGCCCCGTTTTCAATTTTAAGCACTGTAGTTCTTTTGATCTTTACACCTAATGAGACCTCTCATTATTACTGAATAATTGATATGTATGTTGTTATCCGAAAACTGTCCATCCGACAATAATCTCAATTCGTTAATGTTCTCTATCCATTTAAACCAACTCTTTAACTTGGTCCTGTTGCAACCATTTCAAATATTGATATGTATTTCATTAAAAAAGAGTTTAAAAGATTAACTTCAATGCAAAATATTTAAGAAAATACGAAAAAACGAAGTCTGACAGGTCTTACCCGGTGCACTGGTGTCACACGATTAGCTGTGAGATTCACATCAGCGCCCTTGACCTTGCAAACTGACTCGCGGATATTTCGCGTGCTAATTTTAATCATGATTTTTACGCTATTCTATTCAAAAGTGTATGCCGTTGTGAGCAAATAAGTTAAAGGATTCCGCTTTCCTGTACGACTCAATTTGAAGGCTGAACAGAAAAAGGTACAATGGCACTAAATTTTCTCTCCTAACTGCCTGATTATCATGCACAAACTAGATGAACAGACAGGTCAGGCACTAAACTTGGTGGCCTTGTGTGGAACTGCAACCACAAGGGTTTCAGAGGTGATGTGCCCCAAGACGCACCATTTCCAATGCCCACACCCTCAATGTGTTGACATGCTCTGATACCCATGAACCATGAACAGGCCCTCCGATATGGGTAAATATTACTAAATAGCTTTGTAACCCCTGACAGAAGGCTAGACAGACATGGAGAAGAGTTTGAAGCCTGGCAAAACAAACACTAACTGACGCAGATCAAGTACCCTGATTATCAACCAATGTTCTACTCGGATATATGACATATGTCTTCTGTAAATCCTGACCTTGGTTTCTGCACAGATAACATACACAGTAATGTCGAAAGGGAAGTAGGTGGACAGCTTTAAGGTAGTTCCCGTTGCCCTGTTAAATTCACCATGCAGTACAAAAGTAAACAATAGCCAAGTCTGTCACGTAAGAACTGTAAGAAGGCTAAATGGAGTTTGTACAAAGAACTTACAGATGAGGACTGCAGAAATGTGAGAGTAGACAGCAGAGATATCATACTCAAATGAGGCCAAATGAGATGGCGAACCTTTGAACATGGAGAGAGAGAGACGGAGACAGAGAGAGAGAGACAGGCAGAGAGAGACAGACAGAGAGAGAGACAGACAGACAGACAGACAGACAGACACAGAGATAGCCAGAGACAGAGACAGAAAGACAGACAGAAGGAGACAGAGACACAGAGATGACAGACTAATTAGCCAAAAAAGGAGCTAAAGGCAATCTGACCAGTCACTCCATTTAGTCACCTATGATGAAAAGCTCTTAGCATGCTTAGTGATAAAGAGTCTTATAATATAAGAGTGAGAACATTATCTGTTAAGATGGCACAGACCAACACAGAATACATGAATAGATACTTTCACAACGCTCTTTTTTCCCCACTGCTTTTATCGATGTTAAGCAAGTAAACATTACTAGCGGCTTATCTGCATACATAATATGTATGTAAAACACCTTGTATGTGGTCATGTTTAACAGTTATTTCAATGTTTGCTGTGGTATAAAAATTATTATTATAGAGAAAGTTACCAGTTTCTTATGGAGGTCAGGATAAGGGTCTAGTACTGGTTCTTCCAAGGACAGAGAGTTAGATACACAGCCTGTCTGGAAGTAACTGAAATACTGTGAAATAAACCCCAAGAAAAAAATATTTCAATCACATTTTCCATTTCAGGAGATTCTTAAGGGAGGATAAAACTGTAATAATGGAGACAAGGGTGATACAAACTCAGTTAAAACTACTGCAACGTCTTGCTGGATGTAGTGCAAGACCCAGACATATCTGCAAGAAACATCTTCATATACTCTCATCCAACTGCCTGCATAAGTCCGGTCATAACTGGTGCCGTTACAGCTATGGTCGAACATCGGGTCTCTTGAGTAACCAGCTCCCAGAAGGTTGTCAGCAACGTGATTTGAATATTGTTTGTGATAGACACAAATTGACAAATAACAGCATATTGAAATGTTCACCTTTATCCCAAAGTATGACTGCATTACAAAAGATACCTGCTGGCATGGTAGTTCAACAGAGAGCAGTTTCATACTCAAAAAAGATTGTGGATGCTTCACCGTCTAAAATACAACCATACCTTCGACTGTTTAGAATTGATAAACCTATAGGTAAGTAACACTGTATATAGCTTTGTGATGCCAGATGCTTGGCATCCAGGGAACAGAAAGCACTAGTTCGGCCTAAAAATAAGATAATATTGAGGATTCAATGGGGGGAAAAAGCACTGACACTTTGGCTCAGTAGAACCTTTATGGACCAAAAAATTAATGCATCTTGTAATCATTTTTTTACGTATTCACAATGTCTTCTATACTTGAGAAACATAAAATATAAGTGTGCAGCATTAAACTGAAATCAACGAAATTAATTTACTGTTTGACAATATTTGCAGTGTCCAAGTCAAACCATGTTGACCAATTACTAAATAGACCTGTCATATATATAATAACTTGGCTAGAATAGTATATGTATTTTTATATTCTACAGGAACATACTTACTATTTTGGCCATGTACTTGGAGCATTGGTCTGGCAGCTCAGGCGGGTCATTTACCAGACATGTACTTGCTGGCGTTGTTTGGTTTGGGCTCGTTTGTGATGCGTGGATCTGGCTGTATTATCAACGACATGTGGGACAGAGATATAGATAACAAGGTATGTATATCTGTGGGCACACTTGCAGGTTAGGTTTATATGCTTGACGTTATAATTTAATAATAGATTCATTTTGTGCAATATTTGCATGGTAAAATACATGCAAATAAGGTATTGTAAGAGTGCCTCAAGTTAACATGTTATGTCAAGTATAGTAGGCAGGAGTGTCTTTCCTACCGTAATGTAAAGCAGGGGACAGAATTAATATAAGAGTGGGGGATTTGGGGTTTTAGAAAGTTACTATTTAATAAAAATACTTGTGAATTCCAGTGTGAACATGAAGGAATGTTGTTTTGGTGGACTTTTTGTTTGTGATTCTTAATGCATATTTTTAGAACTATATAAGTATTTCTTTTCTTGATACAGGTTGAGAGGACCAAGACTCGTCCCCTTGCCAGTGGTGAGCTCTCCCCGTTCCAGGGTCTCGTCTTCTTAGGTGGCAATCTGTCAATAGCTCTTGCTATACTGTTACAGTTAAACTGGTACAGGTATGTGCCAACTTGTCCATAGCTCTTGTAACAGTTAAACTTGTCAATATAAAGTTTTCCATATCAATTGACGGGTGTTTAAATTTTTGTGCAGTTAGAACACACTGTGGTGTAACTGAGACGGTTAACCTTTTTTTCGGAATTTCCAAAATGGCACACAAGTTTGAATCAGAACAGTAATTTTGTCAAAAAGAGTGGTGATCAGGGACTTGTCCATCAAGGATTGACCTTTTGCTGTGTCAAAACACACAGGACCTTTCATTTGACATGGGAGCAACAGCATGTGGTTCACTTTCATTATAGATACTTAAAAAAGTAGGCAATGTTTATTGAAACGGATATAGCCAAGAATGGAAGAATACTTTTTCTAACATTTTAATTCCTGAAATTCAGTTTTAACTAGTAACAAGCAAAGAAGTAACACACCTATTTTTCCAGTCCACACTCATCCTCCATCTTGGAAAAAAAAAGAAAAAAGTAACCGTCCCTGTTACACCACAATGGAAAATTTTGCTACGTAAATTTCAGATAATATATATAAGGAAAGATACAATGTACAAGCTGCATTGCATTGCTTAACTTGTGATGAGGGCGTTAACAGTGAGAGAAGCAAAAGTATTCCCGTAACCCCTCTGCGGAAAGCTGAAACCCGCTATGTAATATATGAGTAAAACAATTTGATTGCGATTTAGCGAGACCTTGTTACCTTAGTAGCATAAGGAAACTTCAAGTTGAAAAATCTTCCTTAAAAGAGTGAGTAGTTGTAAATTACAGACTCAAATGTTTTATTTTGTTTGTTTTCAGTGTATTTCTAGGAGCGTCTTCCATGGCTCTAGTTATTACTTATCCATTGGCTAAACGTTACACATACTGGCCCCAGATTTTACTAGGTAAATATCTAGTCTTTATGCTTGTTTCTTTCATCTGATTTTGGTATGGTGTTTGAGTTTTAGTTACTATACCTCATTCCACATGCTATTTTCTCAGAAGTGATTAGAAAAGTCTTTGACAATCTGTTAACTCATTCATGAATGCTTTCAAGAATTTCATGATTTCATGAAGTTTGATGTGTTACGTGATATTAACACTTGTAATTGTTTAATGACAAGATTACTTTATTTTACCCCAGACAGCCATGGTTTTGATTTGGATTTAGTTCAGTTTAAGTTAAGAGAACTGTGCATTTTAAGCATATGTCAGTTACAGTACATGTAACAGTGTAAGTGATAGGAAACTACTGATAATGAAGTATTGTAAATCAAAGATTGAAACTTTTGAGGAATTTGCAAATGAGTTTGAAATGATATGAAATATTAGTGGTAAATGCATTGAAAAGACAAGCCCATTGGATGTGATGTGGAAGAAGCGATCACTTTTTTTTGTATAAAATGGTAAGGTTTCCAGATTTGAATACCATTATTTGATTTAGCAAGGTAGTAGAAACCTAAGTTGTGGTTTATTATGTAATAAGGCAAAGTTGCCGTATCTTGAAGGTACTGTGGATTTACAGCATGGACACAAGTAGTCTGTATAGTACTCATTAACTGTTACTGTTACCACTGGATACACAACTGACAGGGATTCGAACCGATCATAACTGTAAGATTGCAAATTGAAGCCTGTTGTAGTTCTAATAGTTAACTGTGTATAGTAAGTTAGTAACAGCCTGTTAACATTCAATATTTTTACTGAGAAATCAGATACTTCAGACAAGATGTAAAGCTGCTTGTTTGTTTTTAGGAGTAACCCTGAACTGGGGTGTGCTGCTGGCCTGGTCGGCCCTTAAAGGGTTTCTAGAGTGGCCTGTGATACCACTGTATATGGCTTGTGTTGTGTATACTATGTTTTACGACACTATTTATTCTCATCAGGTAGTTTATTGGGATATCTGTGTGTAATCATTTTACCAGACTCAGTATCTTCTGCTGTTTGCTAGCTGTAAACAAAAACATGAAGTGACATAATGATAATGTAAACAAAAACATGAAGTGACATATAATAATGTAAACAAAAACATGAAGTGACATATACGTGTTATAATGTAGACAAAAACATGTAGTGACATATGATAATATAAACAAAAACATGAAGTGACACATGATAATGCAAACAAAACATGAAGTGACATATAATAATGTAAACAAAAACATGAATTGACATAATTATGATTTTGAATTCGCGTTAAACCATATTTATATATATATATATAATCGTACGTTTTACAGTGAACAAAATCGGAGACAGATTACTGTAACTACATTGATTGCCCATTAATACAGTTTCCCAACTTTTTGAAAACAAATGGTTTAAACTGAAGTTCTGTTGTATAGATGATCTGTTTTGCCAAAAAGCAGACAACATGTTTGCATCATTGTGACACCCAGTTTAATAGACTGTGACCAAAGAAAATGACTTCTTTGGTGTCACACTTTATATTTGTCACATGGCATTAGTTATGTCACATCACTGTGAGCTAGCAAGCAGCAAAAGGATAGGACTTTCAATGCATGTACATCTATTGTGCTGTAAAAATGTTTTTACTGTACTTTTGTTAAAAGAGATACATTGTATGCTGTTTTGGCAAGTATTACCCAGATACACTCCTGCCAATCTTTCTGTTTTCAACAGAACAGTACTAGCATTATACCAGTATATAAGTTTGGTTCTTTTTGTCTGAAAGTATTATAGAGAAAATAATTCCAAATCAGTGACTAATACTTAGAATTTCAATAATATACCACATATTAATCCAGTTTATGAAACTGAAAAACAAATATCCCATCTCTTTAACACTTGGAAAAAAAGTTGGGGTGTAAATAAATTTATCCCTGAACAACTAAAGTTTTCTGAATAGTTGTCTTGGTTAAATGTAAGGATAGATAAGAAAAAACACTGGCTCTTTTACTGATTTATATGAACATTTTTCATTATAGATGTACGCATGAAATTTGCATGTAATAATGACAGTAGACTGTGCAGTTGCTTAGCATGTTTAATGTACTCAAGGTCTTTTAAATAGTATTATTTGAAAGACCTTGATGTACTCAGCTGTTTCCTCCTTTATTTCATAGTTATGCTTTTATATAACTAGCACTGCACTCACCTTTCTTTACTTTTATATATGACTAATGTAGAATAGCAAAAGGCTTTGGACAGTTGATGATACCCAGTTTTTTCATCAAAATTGTACCTGATCTGATTAATGGCTTTTTTTAAAGAAATTTTCAGACAAACATGACAAAATATCCATTCCAACTCGTAGAAATTTTCTCTTTCTTTTTTCTATTCTTTCATACTGAAACTGCACTGTAAAGGTCATGTTACTTGCAGCTGCCTACAAGATATCCAGAATGTTCATGTCACATTGTGGATATTTCTGTACCTGCAGCTATATGGAAGTAAGACATACATGTAGTCATGTTACAGTTGTAGAAGTCATCAAGGGGAATATTGCTGATTGTTTAGGGAAAAGATAATACTTCACTGACAATTTTTAGTCCCAATCCTGGGACTAAAGGTTTGCCTGGTTCTGTCCTTCTGTCTGTCCATTCATCCGGGTTGAAGGTCAAGGTCACTCTTAGGACTCAAACCTGTGATACAGGGTTATATTTGAGTATTTCGTGCCTTGGTTGTAGCTTCTAGATGCATGAAATAATATCATACAGTAGTTAATGAGTCATGAACAACACCCAGTGGCTTCTACATGCATAGACTAATTTATAAATAACGTGTCATAGTTGTTTGCTCAATGGCAAGGTCAAAGGTCATAAGACTGTAACTCCTCAAGTGCTGGAAGGAATCTTTAAAAGTTGGACAAAATGTTAACCACATGGAGAAAACATGAAATAGCTATGCAAAAAGTCAAGTTCACATTTAGGATCAAAGGTCACATTTCTCTATCTCCCAAACCTTTGACAGATTTTCATGAAACTTCAGGTAAATGTTTCTTGGGGAGGATGTGAAAAATTCAATTTCAACCACGATTAGCTTAAGGTCACACTTAAGGTTCAAAGTTCACCATACTATATCTTAACCCTTTGAGGATGTTCATCAGACTCTGGTTAAAAAAATTAACTCATCATGATGACAAAGGTCAAAGTCACTCTTTTGGTCAAAGGTCATGTGACTTTATCTCCAACATCACTTGAAAGATTTTCTTGAGTTTTTGGTCATTTGTTCACCTCATCTTGTCATAACCTGATTAGGGACTTTGTATTGCATCTGCTAGTTTTTCAGGAGTCTAAACTTTCTAATTCTTGATATTCCTGTAAGCCTGAACATGATTTTCATGTTTTTAGGTATTGTCTTTTCTTCCACATTTCCCCTTTTTAGTGAGAGACGTTTTTCTTGTTTGGCTTTTATAATAGAACACTATCCACATGTGCCAAAGATGGTTTTGTTTTTCATGAGAGTGAAAGGAAGATGTATCTATACAGTACTTATTTTTCTTGTTTGTATGTGTGGCTTAAGACTACCCAATACAACACAATCCTTTGCCAGCAAGGTTGAATTTTTCAACACTGGTGAATCCTTTTGCAGCACACGGCGCATCCCAGTAAAGGGTGATTAATTTTTCAAAAATACTTCTCTTTCAGCCATATATATGGAAACATCCTTGACCTTTTGTGTGGAACGGTTGGGAAAACTTGCCGTATTACACAAAAGTCAGTGTTATTCCTGTATTATTCTTGCTTTAACAGTTTCTGCTGCTGATAATTTTGTGTTACATGTCTAATTTGACCTTGACCTTTTGCTAGGGTTAACATTCAACTATGGGGCGATGCTAGGCTGGTGTGCTGTGAAGGGGGAACTTGACTGGCCCATTTTACCCCTGTATGCTGGCTGTCTACTCTGGACACTTGTCTATGATACAATATATGCACATCAAGTAAGAATGAGTTCTATAATGCATGCATTTACATATTGGAATGTTGTTGTATCTATGTTGTGTGCTGTTAACAAATAAAGCTTGCCATTCCATGATAAAATCGTAAAGTTAAATTTACGTTAAGTTTTGTGTGAATGTGTGTATATTTACTGCTAAAAACATCAGGTGTTCCTCTTGTACATGTACAAAGGGCAAATCTTGTGTTGAGTGCTGACTTTTAAAGTATTTTAATGATTAATACACAAATTGTAATAGCTTGATATGATAGAAGGAACTATGGATTTGGCCATTCATGAAGTCATATGATGTGATTATTGTTATATGTTCTCTCTAACATTTTTAAATTTTGTATGTGTAACATTCTGTCGTGTTATTGTTTAATGTTTTGTTTTAATATTGATTCTGATGAAAGTAGTATGGCAAGTATGAAAGGCTGCCTCAAATTTTGAAACACATTAAAGCTTAAGGTTACATGAATTTCATATACAAGATCTGCTATCCATAGCATGCTATTGTCATCTGCTGAGCTGTTTGCAAGTATATTCGGCTGTAAACCATGTAGTTAACTGTCAGCTTTGATGTAGTTATTTTAGGATTTTCATACTGAAGCTCTAGACTGTCCCAGGAATGATGCTTACTCTGGGGCAATACTCACACTTATATAATAACCAACTAACACTTGGCCTTCATAGTATGTAAAACCACTTTCTGTTCGCATTGTGTAGAACAGCTACTGTTTGGGAACCAGTAAACACAACCTAATAGTTAAGGTCTTCTGCTACAATTACTGTCGGGGCATATAAAATCATGGGCTTAAAATTTTATGGATGTAAAAAAAAAAGCAATTTCCTGTGTACTTGATTTCCAGAATTATAATTTTTTGAGAACATGATTTATGTCAGTGTTTCATTTAGATCTAAGATTCTGTGATAGACACATGCATAAAGTGCATAAATATATTGCCTTATGAACACTAAAGGTTTTTCTGTAACAGAAGCCATTGGGTTCATCTCACATTTTCTGGTCCTTGTCCAAGAGCTTCCGTATGAACTCTCTAATTTTGGTACTTTGGATATCAGTTTTGTAAGTAATCGGCTCTGACCTGCTGAGATGCATGAGTTTGGTGGCATGATACTAATTTTATTCAAATTGTAGCAATATACATGTACAGAATAGTGTTAGCGTGTTATAAAGTAGGACATTTTCTAATTTCGATATCCAAAACATTATGTTGTTTTCAGGAGAAAAGATAAAAAAAGCATTATTTACAAATTGTTAATTACCTTCGTTCACTATCCTCAAGGCTCAGCAGTCTGAAGCTCTAAGTAAGTAATTATATAATTGCTCTGGCACAAACTTGACCCCACCCCAGTCAAAGATGGCACTTGTGGGAGGGTGTATGTCTGTCTTGGGTAGCACTTTTCGTTCTAAGGCAGATGTTGTGAATATGAAGATGTATATACAACGCGTTGCAGTTGGCTTTGCCCGTTTGCTATTTTAGCAATCATTACAATTACAATCTTACGTCACACAAAGGCGAATCTGAAACTATTAATAGAGCATGTAGATATCGGTTAACTCCTCC
>JAUMHA010106957.1:0-17859 GCA_032359765.1 Saxidomus gigantea
CTTCTTTCGTTTACTAGCCAACATACGACGATCGATTTTTAATTGACACGAGGAAATTGCCGACATTATTTTGTTTGCGCCACTGAAATTCGGCAATAGGCGGGACTATGTAAATGATTGACAGACAATAGGCGGAACAGACGTATATTGGAAAAATCAATGACGCACAGGGCCGAAAAATTAATAATGCCCCGGGTCACTGTGATGCACAAGCCGAAAATATCCCGGGTCATTTTGTTGTATTTTTGAAAATATCCGGGTCAAAACCCGTAGCTACGGGTCAAATGGAACCCCTGTAACTTGCATGAATTTTGGCAAAATACCCCCTATTTAGAATTAAGAAATTCTGTCAATGCCCACTTTGACCTGTTTGAATGCTAAGAAACAGTGATGCCAATGTTCATTCAAGTAAATTTCAAGCCTGATTGATTTCAGCTATATTTATTTATTGATTTTCTTTGTATTTTTTTACAGGAGAATTCTTTATTAACATTTGAGGGAGATCAACAGCAGGGCAAAGAGGGTATAATGAAAAAACATTTGGTTAGTATAACTAGTAGTATATATATTTGTTAATGAAATGAAACCTTAGAAGTGAACCTTTATAAGTCCTTGCCAGTCAAAGGCTGTAGGGGACTACATTGTATATGTTTGCTCAGTTCTGTCCATTAGCCTTTATTTCATGTCCAGACTGTAACTTCCGTGTGCATGGACTGATTTTGAAATAACTTCACACAGTTGTTGCCTTTAACACAAGGCTGTGTCAAGGCTGTGTCAAGGCTGTGTCATGCATCACATCCAGGTGGCTACCTCAAAGGTCAAGGTCACACATCGGGCTTAATCTGTTATGAAGGATTCAGTGCAAGTTAGTATTGCCTCAGATTATGGGATCACCATTCATTTACATTCACTTCTCTCTTACTCAAATAACTTTTATCAGATAATACATCAAACCCTGTTAATGTTTGTGTTCAATAATCTGCCAGAACACCCTCGGTACTCTTGAATTACTGCCTTTGAATTTATGAAATTTTACCAACTTTTTACCTCACCTGAGCACAAAATGCTGAAAGGCGAGCAATTGTGATCGCCTGATGTATGTCTGTTGTTGGTCATCTGTCTGTCCGAACTTACCTTGTGATCACTCTGGAGGCCACATTTAAAGTCCAATCACTAAAAATTCGTCAGAATGTCTTTCTCAATGATCTCAATGGGTCATGTGGAGTCAAGAACTAAGTCATCTTGTCAAGTCATTGAAAAACCTTGTGAACACTCTTGAATCCACATTTTATGGGCAATTATAATGAAAATTACTCAGAATGTTTGTTTTCTTGAGCTTTAGAAATTAGACCAAGTTTGAAACTGGGTCACATATGGTAAAAAACTAGGTCACAAGGTCAACTCATAGAATAACCTTGTGAACTCTCTAGAGGCCAAACTTGATCCCCAGTAAATTTAGGCATGTTAACATTATTTTGTTTGTCTTGATGATCTTTAGGCTAAGTTCAAACCTGGGTAATGCGGGGTCAAAAACTAGGTCACCTTGTCAAACCATAGAAAAACCTTGTGAACACTCCAGAGGCCATATTTTGTACCCAATCATGAAAATTTGTGAAAATGTCATGATTTCTAGGACAGGTTCTAAACTGGGTCACATTGGATAAAACTAGGTCACCTTGTAAAAAAATAAAGAAACCTTGTGAAAATTGTAGAATCCACATTTTTTACCCAGCCAACTTGAAAATTAGTCATAATGTTTGTTTTGACCAATTCTAGGTCAAGTACCAAACTGGGTCACTTTGGGTCAAAAAACTAAGTCCCCACTGAGGTCAAATCATAGAAAACCCTTGTTAAGAGTTTGCACCAAGATATCCTAAAATTAGTCAGCATGTTTGTCTTGAGTAATTCTAGGTCCAAACTGGGTCACATGGGGTTACAAACTAGGTTACCTGGTCAAATCATAGGAAGACCTTCTTCACATTTAGAACCCACATTCTGAACCCAATCATGTTGAAAGTCAGTCAGAATGTTTGTTTTGAGGAACTCTAGGTAAGTTCAAAACTGGGTCACATGGTGTCAAAAACTAGGATACACTATTAAATTTGACACTCAATCATTTTGAAAATTTGAATGTTTGTCTTGATGAACTCTTGGTCAAAATTGAAACTGGGTTGCATTGGGTCAAAATTAGGTCACCAGATAGATACAATGATCTTTACCTTTGCCGTACTTTTTGTAGTGAAGATACAATAATGAAATTTAAAATGTGTGTACAGTTTGGCAATCTGATTTTGAAATTGTCCTCAGTTGACCTTGATAATGACCTTTGACCTACTTTCTTGACTTTTGGAGCAATAGTTCTTAGGTGAGTGATTAAGGGCCATTATGACCCTCACTGTCTGCTCTCTATGTTGGAAACCTTAGTTTGCAGTCTTAATTAAAGCAGAACACTGTTTTTGATAGCTATTTTAAATGTAATATTTCAGAGTGTGATACATAAAACAATTCATGCAGTAACTAAAACAGATTGTCATCCAACTGCAGATGGTGGAGTGTTGGTAGTAGTGTTAGGACAGTTAAAGGTTAGTTAGATATTGGATTTAACTGGGTTATCTGTTGTTGAATGAATTTTGACTTATTTTGTTAACAGTGCTAAAACACTTCTGGTTGGACAAATTTACCTGATCCTGACCTTTATGTATGAATGTATTTTTCAGTGATTACTTAAAATAAATTGCTATTTGTGAACATTAGCATGTGGGTAGCTTGCAGCAGTGGTATGGGTTTGAATCAATAGTCCTTTCAAAGGCTTTCAGTAACTTCATCATTTTATAAATGAGTTAGTTCAAAGTGATCATGGAGATTTAATGTTTAGTTTATGTTGAAAATATTGATTTATTTCTGTTTCAGACAGAGGGGGAAAACAATGCACTGGGATTCAGTCACACCTTTATTTTAAAAGATGTAGGAGGAGGAGCGTTTGGCATTATGAATGAAATTTTCCAGCTCGTGTTGCATAACTTCTAAAATTTTCACATCTGTTGAGAGACTTTTATGAACAAGTAACAATTCCCATGATGATTCAGGTGTTATGTGACATTTTACATCTGGGCTTTTACCATATTTGCTATTTTATGCAATTTTCCATGCAAGAATTGTAACACACATAATCATAAGTATTTTGGAAGTTACATCTCTTCAGAAATTCAGTAAACAGTGCTAGGACGTTTGATCGTTGTAGAAAATCCATCACAGTAAGGTTTTATTTTGTGTGAAATGGTAGAATAACAGCTGTACATGTGTTTGTGAGACTTGCTATTTTTTGGCCAAATAGCGGAGTGATTCAACAGAAATCCTAATCTTTTGGCCCAGTCATGATGTGTATAACAGAAACAAGTTTGGAGTAAAACTGTGCAAGTTTTGACATGGCTGATTTAACCACTCATTGGCTTGATTTCAGAATTTCACCTTAATTATTCAGATAATATAGCTTTTGCATAAATTAATATGTAACCTGTATTTTATACTGACCTGAGGTAGAATTAATCTGGAGAGATACCTGGTTGCAGTTTTTTAACCATGCAGTGACACCAGCTACTGAAAAATGTGGCATTTTTTCATGTTGGAAACCTGTGAAAGATATTTTCCCCTGTATGCAAAAAATGCAATAAAAGGTGTTTTTTCCAATTGAGAAAAAAATACATTTTTGACAGGAGAGCAGACATACACTATGAGTAAGATTGCTAGGTGGTACCTGGAGTAGTATTGGGGTAGTATCTATTGCTTTTCGCCCAAGACATATATCTGACAGTAATCAGTCTAGCTATCACAAATCCTATATACTCTATACCCCTTTGAACTGCTTGAAGTGTTTCAAACTAAATTTTGGTAAAATTGACCATATTGAGATGATGTGCCAAGTACATGTTTGAGTGAGCTCTGAGTTCAAGAGGAAAGAAAAAACTAAAGGATGAAAAGAAAGTTTGCTGTATATTGTCCCAGCTCTCTATCTCTTCTGATTGCTAGACCCTTGAAAAGTTTGAAATACAGAAGGCCTGTTTCAGTCAGATTGGTTCAAGGTCAATGTCAGAATCTGGAATTAAAGGTCATGTTAATAGATTTTGTGTATCCCTTAATGTATTGTAAACAATGTTATCACAAAGGCATTCACTTTACACTTACTGTAATTTTGACCTGTGTTACTATCAACCTCAGCAGAAAAAGGCCCCAGTATATTTGTCACAATATTTTTATATTTACAATTAATATATCTTGGGAGATGGAGAGGGTACCTTCACACTAACTTCTAACTTGCAGAATTATGGCCTGGTGCAGGGAATGAATCCAGTCTGGTATAGAATTTTTATAACATTAAATAACTGGCGTGGCCCACTTGTCATAATTAGTATTGTAATGTGTAATATGAAAACTGAGTGCTAACATGTTTACTAAATGAGGTTATAAATATTTACCTTAACCATGTATCCATTAACCAGATTATTGTATCATCTTCAAAAATGGCAGTAGAAGTGTAATATTTTGTGCTACAACTTAAATTGGGAGGGACTGGGATTTGTGCATATAGATCTTACACGTAGCTTGTGTATTTTTTCTTCTGCCTAACAAAGCTGAGGCTTGCATGCGTTCATAAGTATAAGATGAGAGGTGCAGCTTTTTGTTTTTGCCCCAGGTATGTCCATTGTGCTAACTGGGTTAAATGACTTGTTGTGTAGTTCTCCAAGCAAGCTTGACTTACTCTCTTAATATTACTCAAATGTCTATAGATGCAGGCCTGGGCCTTTAAGAAATGTATGCATGTAAAGGGTTTATTGCACTTACCTTGTGAATGATGATGTAGTCGGCAAACCTATGCGGAATGTTAACAAACTTGGGACTGTTATGCATGTGGGATTTTTCTCAGTTCTTTACTTAAATGGGAAAACAGCCTTTAGTCTTCAAAGTTTTCATATGAATATGTACAAAAATGTACATCATTGTTTTCTATAAAATACTTTTCACAGGAATATGTCATATTTAAGTCAGTTATCTTTTGTTTTGTGTATGAAGCTGATAGCAGAAAATACAGAATTGTTAGCAGAAACTTTGTCCTCGATATGAAATCCATGGGTTATCAACTGAACTGTTCATGTGGCATTACATGTTTTAAAATAGCACTTTTTGCTCTGTAAACTTTTAATACAGTAAATTTACAATAAAATAACAAAATGTATGTAATGTATATAGATTTCTACTGTTTCAGCAAAAGGTATTGTGGGAAACTACAGTTGTACATTCATTGAATAATATGCTTTTTTGTCTTGAGAATGCTTTCAACTAAATCACCGCATCACAAATTTATCACTTCATATATCCACAGGGAATGTTTGTGTAATATGTCGTTGGGCTTGGTAATGGCTATTTACTAACTTGTGGATATCAGGTCACAGTACTCTAACACTTTTAATGTCAGATATAAACTGCTCACAAACAACTGTAAAAGTGCTAATTCTTAATCAAGTTTTGATAATTATTGCAGGTTAATCCAGGTCTGCTGTTACATGAAGCATTGACACTTGCAACTATTTTTATAAAATTTTAACTGTCCTGATGCAAGTACACTTCAAGTAAATCAATGTTAAAGCATAAAAAATTGCATTAAAGCGAGGAAGTAACTGCCTCCATGGTCGCATTTTAAGATTCGCTTACTTGAGATCACTAACCTCATTGATTCAGGGTCATGTCTATAAGCCCTGCTCTTAACCATGTCTCTTTATGTGAGAAAGTTTATAGTTTCTTATGGAGGATATGGTTGTAGTACTGGTTTTTCCCTGGAACAATGGTTAGGTGAACTACCCACTGATTGTACACAATATCACAATGCCCTCTTGATGGATGCTCTTGAAACTCCATCAGTGTAAATGCCAAGCCCAGCGTGTGTGGTTTAGAGTACATTTTAGAACTGTGTGTAGTTTGTATTACAGTTTGTTTAGTCATTGCTATGTCGCTTTTATACTCCCTAAGGGACGTATAACAAGAACACCTGCGGCAGGCTGGCGGGCAGCGTCCACACTTTGGATTATGGCCCTTGATTGATCCAAAATTGGCAGAATTAGTCTTGACCACTCTCTAAGTCAATCAGTTTTCATCTGATCTTCACCAAACTTGGTGAAAATATTTGTGAGCAGAATGTCTGGGTAAAGTTTGATAACCAGCCAAATTGCTGACACTTGGATTTGCTGTTGGATCATTCAAAATTTGCACATTTAGCCTTGTCCGCTCCCTACGTCAAACAGATGAAATAACTAGCCAAATCGCTTTAGGCATTTCCAGATTAAGGCCCTTGAATTATCCAAAATTGGCCAAATTTATAAGCCTAGTCTGCTCTCTATGTCAAACAGTTTTTATCCGATTTTCACCAAACTTATATGTGAGCATAATGTCTAGGCCTACTTTGATAACCAGCAAAATCGCCCCAATGCTCTTTGGGATTATGGCCCTTGAATTATTGAAAATGCCAGATGCTGAGTTATGCCTCCCTGACGGGCGTATTTTTTGACAATTTAGCACTCTTGTTGATGTGGCTGAGAGATATTAAAATGGAAAATTATAATTTGTTATGGTTATTTTATCACTAAACTGATTGTATAATGATCTCGGGTGTCATCGGATTTGATATGCAGGCATGAATGTAACAGTGTCATCAAATGTAGCTTGGACCATAACTGTTCATAATCATCATTGTATTAACCACTGAGGGATAGCACTGGCCCATTTTCCCTTTTAACCATTTTTTCCATGTGGCACTGTTTGCACAGTACACGAAACATATTCTTTCTTTGAAAGTTGTAGCCAATACAATTATTTCTTTTGAGCCAATTTAACTTTATAACACTATTGTGTACATATTTTCACCTATTCTCCAGACTAAGGTAAGTAAGTGAAGTACTGGTAATTGGACTCTGTGTGACCCATTTAGAACTTGGAATGATCATCAAGGCAAAGATTCTGACCAATTTTCATGATGACTGGGAACTAAACGTTTTCTGTGACCTGTCAGCATGACTTTTTGACTGCATGGCAAAGACAAACATTTCTGAAATTCTGACCAAATTCCATGTTGATTGTGTTATAAACTAGGACATCTAGATTGTCCAAGGATTTTTCCTTGATTTAACCAGGTGACATAATAACCCTGTGTGACCAAGTTTTATGTCTGATTTAGAGGTTATCTAATACCTAATATTTTCAGCAGCTCCAAGTATTGGGTACACAATAGGGTCTCTGGAGTGTTCACAAGGAACTCCTTTTCTTCATAGTTATGGTTGATTTAGTTTTTAACTCTGACCCAGTTTAAAACGTTACCTTGAGGTCATGTAAACACACTGAGCATTTTGAATGAGTGAGCACAAATTGCATCTTGCGAGTGTTTCCAAGTTTTTCCTTTGATTCAGCTGGTGACATTTGACCTCATGTAAGACTATACAGACAAACCTTGTGAAAAGTTTATGGATGATCCAGTTCAACATGTGGCTCCTTGGTATTTTTCTTAGCTTAGACCAAGTGACCATGATTTTAAACAAATGTGACAAAGTTTGGAGTGTTCACATGGTGTCAGTTTTGAGTGTTCACATGGTGTCAGTTTTTGACTGTTCACATGGTGTCAGTTTTTGAGTGTTCACATGGTGTCAGTTTTGCAGCCTCGGAAGATAGAATCTCGTAATATCCTTATACAAATGAATTTTAGTTTAATTACGAAGAAAGCTCTGTAGCTCATTGAATCACTCTCAAACACTCATTCCTGATGTCATGCTTGAGAGAGAGGCAGTGAGATTTTCATCACTGCTACCCATTTACAGCAGGGTGGACTGAGGCACGTGCGGCATGTGTCTTTGCCCAAGGACACATCTTGTGATTGAGCAGGAATTCGAACCCAAGACTTCCCAATCTGGAGGCGAACGCCCTTACCACTGAGTTATCAAGGCCCACAACAATATTTTTGGTAGGAAATCATATGGAATTCAACAAACTTAGGTATCAGGGAATGAAAGATCAACACATTAACAGTGTGATGGTGTTTGTCATATAAATTAGTAAATAAAGTTCGAGACAATCTGACAAATTTTCGTGATGATTGAAGTCTAATGTGCCCTTTAGAATGTTCACAAGGTATTTCTATGATTAGATTCTGACCCAATGTGACTAATTTTCAAGATAAATTGGTATGAAATGTGGATTCTAGAATGCACCCATGGTTTTTTCATGATTAGATTGGGTGACCCAAGTTTTGACCCCATGTAATCCAGTTTTGAACTCAGCCTAGAAATAAGCGAGACAGTCTGACAAATTTCCATGATGATTAGGGGTCAAATGTCGCCTCTCGAGTGTTAGCAAGGTTTTTCATTATTTGTCCTGGTGATCTAGTTTTTGACCCCGCATGACCCAGTATTGAGCTCATCCAAGAGACCATCGAGACAAAGATTCTGACCACTTCAGGATGATTATGGGTCAAATGTGGTCTCTAGAGTGTTAAGTAAGTTTGCTATAATCTGTTCACCTAGTTTTTGGTCCCACATGACCCAGTATTTAACTCGTCCAAGATTTCATGCAGATGTACATTCTGACCACGTTTCATGAAGAGTGGGCTCAAAATGTAGCCCCTAAAATGTTAACAGGCAATAGTGAACACAACAAACGAAGGACATTGACCGGTCACAATGTGCACCGTTCATTTCAGGTAATCCCCTTGACAAAGTCAACTTTGATCCCACGAGCATGATTTGAACACAATTGACAGAAACCACTAGAAATTGCTACATACCAAGAATCTAAGATCTCATATTTATGGTGACTGGTCAGGGCCAGTTAAGACCACTTGGTCTAGCAGTTCTTGAGAAGATGTTTAAAGCTTTTCCTTCTTGTTGCCATGGCAGCCAGAGTTCTGCATTCAATGTAATTGAACAACTTTTCACAAAGAGGATCATGCAAAGCCAAGTGGTTTTCGAGAAGTTGTTGGGATGAAATTGTTGACAACAGATGATAACGAGGAATATGGTGTCCTGAAGATATTATGTACACAGGAGATACAGTGTATAATTTTTTATTGACTGCTTACTAATATTAAATGTATCTAGATTACAAATGATCTGGTATAAGACTGACATGGTAAAGGAGAGCTCATCACACAGACTGAATGGCAGTATTGGCAATTAAGTCTAAATATCTGTATACAAATTTATGTGACAAACAGAAAATAAATACACATAACAAAAGGAATACCAAAACCGTTGGTTGTTCCTAAAGATCCAATCTTCCACATTACCTGCTTAGTGGCAGATTACACTTGAGGCACTGCCTCAGCTCTTGTGTGATCCTCCACCAAACAACAAACTTGAAAAATACAATTCCACAGATCAATCGATAAGAAACTCGATATGGGTAAGCCAAAGACATTAACATTTTGAATTCATTCATGCTAAAATGTATTACTTAAAATTGGTTGCTCCAGGAATTTGTAACACAAAGCTTTGACTTTCCCCAAGATTCCCAGAAGGATCTCTAGATATTCCAGACTGGGAAGGAATTTGAAGAACAAAGTTCTGTACGTTATCTGCTCCGGTAGTCTGATTTACACCATGCAACATAACTGAGCCTTGATTTGGACCGCAGCCATCATTTGAGGTCCTATTCATTACACTGTTCAGTAGCTGAGAGACTATCGGTACAGTTTGCTGAGAATCACTGGGAAGAATCAGTTGGATTGGTATTGCACCTTGTTGCTGGGTTAAAGCACTATCTTGAGCTGTTATTACACCAGGTTGTGTTAATACTGCCCCTTGGGGCTGTGGTCCTGAAATATGGGGTGGTGGAGTAGGAACTGTAGAATCTGCTGCACATTGCACTATTTGTTGCTGGGAACCAGCTGGGTGGGATAACAGCTGAGACTGCAGTTCAACTGTGTTCGGTATCAATGCTGAGTCACTTTGAACTGGGCCATCTGGCTGAGTGATCATTTGATTCATTGATGTCTGACCAGTTAGTATCAAAACCTGTCCATTTGGTAATCTGATGTAAGGTAGGGAGATATTTTGCATTACTTGGACAGAGGGAACATCATGTGGGGACGGTGCAACTACTGCATTTTGTATTCCCAGGTTTCCTGAACACTGGAGACCTGAACTGGAATTAAGCTCACCACTCTGATCTATGCTATTATTTAAAGATAGATCTTGTACTGGTGTGTCACTTGAGGGTGGAAGTTTAGATGTTGGTGAATTTCCAGCTGAATTTAATCCAGACATTCCTGCTGCCATAAGAATATCATTTATACCTAATGTAACAGTTTGGTTAGGTACTGTTTGACCTTGGTTAGTAGATACTTGACCTTGACCTTGTATTAAATTATCCATATTTCCCTGCAACTGAACAGTCTGATTATTAGAAGTAGGTGGTTCGGTATTCATATCAAATTCTCCTGAACTATCCCTTTCTGATTGTTTATCTGAACTTGATGTGATGGACTTAGAATCTGCAGGAACTTGACTGTTGGCTTTTTTTATCACAGGTTGCTGTAATTTAAGTACTGCATATGCAGTTGACAGACTAGTATCGTCATGCTGTCTTATATGACACTTTAACGAGTCTTCTCTAACAAAAGCTAATGGACAGCGATCACATTTAAAATTCTGTACACATCTTGGCTGATTTTTTCCTTTTGCATAATTCTTTTTCTCTGGCATTTGACTGCCGGCTTCCTCTGCCTTTTCTTTGATTGTTATTTCATCATTGCTCGACTTCTTCCACTTCTTCTTTAATAATCTACGGGTCACTTTATTCGGATGTTTACGAGTCATGTGTGCCTGTACATTTCCAAGCTGTATTGACTTGTAGTCACAATGTTTACACTGAAACCGTTCCCCGTCGCTATGGAGACGTCCATGATGCCGCAAAGCACTTTTATTTGAACACTGATACCCACAAGTTTTACATGTTAGTTCTGGATTAGAATTGTGTGTTTTCTTGTGTTCAAAGAACGCCTTTCTGCTTGATGATGTAAAATCACATACAGAACATTTGTGCTCTATCTTTTGACTGTGGTGTGTCTGATAATGACTTTTGAGATTACCTGAAAAGAAGCAGTGGTACTTAGATAATACTAAATCAAGCTGCAATACACTAGAACATTTATTACTTTATAAGCATTTGCAGCACATATATTCCCCTAATGACCAGTTTTAAGCAACTGTTTATAAATGCTTGTTAATAGAGACAAGAATATTTGTCATATTTGAATGGTTATTTTTGTTTATTGTATTGTACATGCTTTATTAATATTCTTACCAGGAAAGAAACAGAATACTTACTTTTAACAGCACATCTATAGTTGCAGTTTTCCTCCTTACATTTGAAAGGTTTCTCCCCTGTATGTATTCTGATATGTCTGTGAAGGTCAGAGCTCACTTTAAAGACAGCATCACAGAACTTACAGCTGTATGGCGTGTCTCCTGTGTGTGTACGTAGATGTATCTGTAACTGACTGGATGACCTGGACTTGTACGGACACACTTGACAACTGCAATATACAGTTTTCAAAAGATCTAAGCAAATATCTACTTGTACATGTACAGCATATCCACAGATTGCAGTTTGGAAAAAAGTATGAAAGCAAACAATTATTATTAAAAGCGGCTCAACAATAGACAGCGGTAGAACAAACACAAATGTCAAAGACAGCTTACCATGGTCACTTCATTCATTATCGTTCATGATTATTAAGTTTAAGTGAATAAAATCAAAGTTCCCAACACACTTTACTGATCATATGTGGGTATTTTTGTTTAGTTTAATTTAAACATTCTTTAGTTATTTTCAGGAGAAAAAGGGCCAGTATTTGACCCCTATCCCTGTAACAGAATGTCTTAATGACTAAACACTCAACCACAGAGGGGGTCTCCATATACAAACAAGTTAAACAACACAACAGTGTTGAAAAGATATACATACCTAAATGGCCTCTCATCTCGATGGATCTTCAGGTGTTTCTTTAAACTTCCATTCTCCACAGCACTGTAGTTACCTTTAAGTACATGAATAATTAACTGTAGTATTCAGTATATAGCAGAGTTAATTAATCATTTTGTGTTCAAGTGACTTCTGTCCTCACACAACCTCTTTTATTTTTCATATTGTCTTAGTTATGAAATAACATCTGTTCCAGCGTTGTTCATTGTTTAATAAACAATGATTTGCAGTACTGATACGCAGTAATTAGCCACGAATGCCGAAGGCCTGAGTGGTTTATAACTATGCATCAGAACGACAAATTATTGCTTATTCGACAATGAACACCACTGGAACGGATGTTATTTCAATTCTAACATGACCAGATATTACAAAAGGTGAATAAATGCAAAGCTTTATTGTCTTCGCAAACACTTAGTTAACGTCATGCAGCACAATATGACGTAATGTTTACAGAATTTCGGTTCCTGCGTTGTTTATGGTTTAACATAACATAATTTTTCTACTCTTTGTATATAGAGACAAAATAGTGAGTCATGTTTGAATATGAATTAATTGGATTACCTAAGCATTTTTTGTCTATTAATTTAAAGAAAGTCACTTTAAATTACCTTTAAATAAAAATTTTGTTTTAACAGACTTCATCAACTCAATGTCAGTAAAGTAAAGTTTCAGAGTAATACCCTGGGCTGAGAACACTTAAAAGATATATCAAAATTTTTGTATCTCACTTTCCTATTTCTCATTTGTTTCATATCTCTATTGTTATGTGAAAAATTTTGAGTCTGTAAGACTTCCCCTTAGTTGTTTTACTTACATAAAGTGCATTTAAACATCCTGTCATCCATGTGGTATCTCAAATGTACTGTAAGTTTGTCAGTACGGGAAAACGCCTTTGGGCACTGGGGGCACTTGTATGGTTTATCACCAGTATGGATTCTACTGTGTCTTTCTAAGTCCTTCAGGTATGCTGAAGATTGGTCACATGATTAGAAATTATATATTCATTGTTAAGACACTTTGGTTTTTTTTGAAAATTTCAAATCTGACAGAAGCACATTTTATACTGAAAATTGTTGACATTAAAACTCAAGCTTGTAAGAGATCTATCAAAATTAATACATGCAATACAAAGCCACAATTAATGCTTAAAACAAACACAGTTTGTTAACTGACTACAGAGCAATACATTGCAGGACTAAATCTTGAGTGTGCTTCACCTGTTCTGTAGGTGCAGTTCTCAAATTTGCATGTAAACTTCTTTTCCAGTGGAACTTTCTTTGCCTTCTTGGCTGCAGCTGTAAGCATAAGAAAGTGGAATTTACTTGGTAGCCATTCCAAACAGAAGTACATGTATGCATGTTTTCCTCTCAAATAGGAGTGACTTAAAAACACACAGACATTTCCAGAACAGAGTAGACAAGACACCAGGCTTACCATTCCCAAGTAGCATATTCATAGTAAAGTTTATAAAGGTTTCCCTCTAAACTGATTTTAATTAATCTGGGGAAATAAATTCACTTTGTCAGTGCATATTTTGGTTGGTGCAATTCCTTTCATATATAACAGACAGCCAAAAATGGGTGGTTGTAACCAAAATCTAACTTGACCTACATAAATAACCTAAATGTAGAGATGTTGAGACCTTACCCTTTAAGCTAATGTTTGGTGGTGACTGGATAACAAATGCTCAAGTTAGACATAGTTCAGTGTCCATTTTGTCAAAATTTGATAATTCAAGGGTCATTTATGAGGAGTGACCAGTCCAATCAAGCAGCTCCCACAGTAATGACATACCGTAGGTACATTGTACATGTACTATGGTCTAGTGGCAAGGTGTTTTAACTTGGATGAAAACCTGCTTAAAAGATGCTTACCTGGTTTTGGTTCCTCTTTAATATCACGCATTGTGTACTGGAAAATCAGAGGATCTGGAGGTACAGGTGCACTTCTTTTTCTCCCTATTACATCCTTAGGTCCAGCATCTTGTGACTGCTTCCTGGTATGAGCACTTTCACTTAGACTTTCTGGGTTTGCTGTTTCGTCTGATTGGCTGTTCTGATCACCAATCAAGTGTTCTCGCAATACAGACTTATTTCCTGCAGCCTTAGAGTTGAACTGGTGAGTTTGACTCAGAGACTCAATTGGGGTCTCAGTCTGTTGCAAGTTTAAATTATCCAAATTCTGAATAACAACTGACTGATCATTCTGTAATAAATTTATCATTTCTGAATTGTCATTTTGTAACAGATTGTTTTTTGAATAATTGACTGGCTGAAGGTTTTCTTCTGTGCCACTGTAACAGATTGGATCTTGTAATGTGTCTACTGTGACACAGTTTGATTGCTCAGAGATTCTTTGATTGTCTGGTTCCTGAAATTCATTGTTTGATGTGTAGATTACTGCTTTTTCAATATGATCGTCTTTCCTATAGTTGACTGGTTCTTCAGTCTGCAATGCTGTTTTAAAATTGACTGGTTCCTGTAAGGTGCTTGAAATTTGACTGATAGGCTGCTGAAGGGGATGCGAATTAAGGGTGTAGACTGTTTCAAGAGTGGAGTATGTCTGAGAATCAGTCTGCACAGTCTGGCTACAAATACCAGGGTCCACATCCTGTTGGCATGGCAAAATAACATACTGGTGCTGGGAAATGGGGCCTAAAAGGCAGAAAAACAACAAAGTACAGCAATAGATAAAGACAGAAAGTGATCACAAGACACCGACAAACAACACTTTGAGAGTTATTCATTAAAATAATTCTGATACCTAAACTTTCAAGAACGTACTTGAAAAATAGATAAGAGTAAACATTCAGTCTAAAGAAGTACACCATGGAATAATATCCATATTGAATAAGCTTGCTCTCTTTACAGAATTTGATTCTCTTTCAAGTGCTAAAACTTTGCTTTATCCCTCATAAATGTATGAATGTCTCTGTACAGCTAGCTATAACATGGAAACATTTTCCAGATACACAGAATGAATGACAGTATATAAATCTACTTAACTTTGCTTTGTATAAAATACACTTATTCTCACTGTGACCCACTTCATTTTCATGCTTGATTAACTACATATCTGACCTCCAGCTAAATATACCTGGTTCCTGGTGTTGCTGGTGTGTAACTAGGAAGGATCCTAGAGTGGTTCCCGCTTGCTCTAGCACCACTGGAACTTTGTTTTCTCCAGACCCCTGTGATGAAGATAAAATGATTATATACTAAATAGATATCATGTACATTTTATACTACATGTATCAACTGATTTCCTTGTTAGTGTCTGTTAGGTATGATCCCTTTTTTTTCAATTAATTAACCGCTGTTAACCACCATGCTTCTGGATACAACATAACAGTACATATTGTTTAGCATGTTTATAGGAGAAACAACAGTGTTGTCTAAGAATATATTTAAGAGGCATATACAACAAACAACTGGACATACAAACTGCCAAGATGACCCTATACTTATCATGTGTGTAAAGATATGCATGTCTGATTTGATAACAATTAAATCCTCTTAAGTATTTCCAAGGTTTTCCATTGAGATGAACTGCTGAACTAGTTTGACCCGGGGCCATGAAACCCATGTCTCTAACGTGACCTACAGATCACCATGAAAAACATTCTGACATATTCAATTGAGTGTTTACATGATTTTTCTCTTATTAGAACAGGTGACTTAGATTTTTGCAGAGTGTGACCTAGTTTCAAACTCAGTCTAGAGTCCAACAAATATTAAGATTATTTTTCTCAAAAGAGTTCAAAAGGTTAAACCATAAACATAGACAAACAGATTAAACAGACAAAAGGCAGCAATAATATCTCACCTGAGCACTTTGTGCTTCCATGAATTAAAAAAAGAATGTACAGCAAACGCAACAACTAAGTTGCAAAATATTTTCAAAGCTTTGCTGCAAGAAAAATCTGATAAAACCTTGTATACCTGGACAGAAGACCTGTCTATGGCATGAAGCAGTGACTGTGAGAACTGCTCTGTCTCAAAGGATGGTTGTGGTGCTGCCTGTGCTTGATCAGATGTAAACTTCCTACCTACATCACCCTGGGTCTCCTACAGTATACAAACACAATGCTTGATCAACAATAAATGTGTAATACTTGATCAAACTTACGGGTCACTGGTAAACTGTCTTATAAGTCACACATTTAGAAAACAGGCAAAGATGGGTGGCGCGGTGGTTGAGTGGTTAACGCTCTAGACTGCCAATCTGGTGGTCCTGGGTTCGAAACCCGGCCGGGGCACTAGACAATTCAGAAACGCTTTTCAGTGTTTTCCACCCATCTAGAGATGAACTGGTTAGAAACCCAGAGGTAGTCTAACATGTATCGGTGCTTTACACCGGGCATGTAAACAAGAACCAAGGGGTCTATTCGTGAAAGAGCTAGGGTCTGGTACTCAGATTCCCTTGTATCTGTATTTTTCTCTCTAAAGGTCGTACTGTATATATACCTTGAAAAAGGATGGTGGACCATAAGCACATATAACAAACAAAACATGCATAGGTTTAGGACACTATACCCTTTAAAGATTATATCATTTTTCAGCTCTGGTGGCCATTCAGGACAGTAGACTAGCTAAGACTGTTTTAAGTTAGTTTAGAAAACAACTCTCCAAAGAGTCAAGGACTAGTCAAATGAAATTATACATGAATGAGCTGTTAACTGTTTGGGAGATATTATTTAAATTTTATGTTTTGTTTTTATCTCTGGTTGTCATTATGTGCAACTGAACAGAACTATTTGAGTGCAGCGTTTATACAGGACAACCATCCAAGGCATATTCCTGTGAACTTTGGCAACAAAGTCTTGCAGTCCTTCAAAGTTCTTTGTCTTCTTTTATCTCTTTCACAATATGACTTTGCACATGACTCAAAAACATCTTACACTGGTATTTCTTTTTTACTTAAAACCAAACAACTGTGAACTTATAAGTTATTCTTGAAATTTATTTAATCACTGCAAACAAACCTGTTGTCTGGCTAGTTTGACTGGGCATTTGTGCTTCTTATGTTGTATGAATATTTCAACATCACTAAACTGTGCTCGGCAAAGTCCACATATGTGTATGTCTTCAGCTTCATCTGCAAATATAAATTTCCACATATGTACATCTCTATGTACTGGTAACATCATGCAATTTTAGCATTGACAAGGTTAACATACAAGTAAAATTTAACATTTTTGTACTTCCTTTAAAAAATGTATTTTCGGAATCCTTATCACAATGGAATGTGCGTCATATCACTTTGTCATGTGTTGTTGTACATTATCGTATGTTCAGTGACTGACTATTGTCATATGACCGAGCATGGCTTAGTATATTATTAAGCATATTTATATAGTTCAAAGGCAAGAGTGTGTTGACTGGAGTTCCTCGATCACTGCTTTAATGTGCTTAGTGCTTCAGATTGTTATGCATTGTAAGGACGGCCATCGTATATTATAGCAAAAAGCCATTGCTCACAATTAGTGGGGCAATGAATTGTATAGCTTAAGTCATACTGCTGAACGATTTGACCCATTCTATAGATCTGATTTCTTACTGTCAAACGGATAAAAGGCGAACAACCAGAAAATATCAGCCTGTAAAATCAGCTTGCCTTCAGTTGTATGGCAATGTTTTGCAGTAATGGTATATTGCAGTGTTATCTTCATAAAGAATACGAGATTTTCTCTGACAATAAATATACATTGTATTGTAAGATTGCAACATTGTGGTTTCAAATTGTACAGGTGACTTTGCTTCAGACCTGGGGTAATCGTAATCAGTAATTGTAATCAGCTGTAATTATTACACATTTTTCAAGTAATCAGATGTAATG
>JAUMHA010107068.1:2020-17858 GCA_032359765.1 Saxidomus gigantea
TAACCTCTGACTTTATCTGTATATGAAAAGTATATTAACTTAATTTGATGTTCAATAGCCAAATGTAAAATGCATTTCGATTCCGTTAATCTAAAATTTGTTTCGGTTTTTATCTTTTTTAGCTATCTAGTTGAAACAATATGCTTCATAAAATTGTTTACTCACTCCCAAAATTCTGTCCCTGCTGTATTAAAGGTTACATTCATAGTCAAGTCTGAGGCATTTATTCTGGAGGATAACTGTATGCCAGATTTGTTAGTAGATGCATCTGGAAAAAGTCATGTAAAGTTTTGTGTAATAAGTACATGTAAAACAACACCAAAGCTTGCAAGTCAATGCAAATCAACGGGTACATTGATACAATATGTCATCTCTACTTAAGAAATTATTCCCATTCACTAAGAGTTTTGAAAGAGAAATTCCCCTTAGAGATGGCAATTTGTCTATAGTATATGATCAATGCACAGAACCAAGTGGAATTTTGTTCAATTGCAACTGATTCTTTAAACGTTACCGATATATCGTTCACTTGCCTACACCATGTTTCACTACATTTGTACAACAATCCGTGCTTATCGCCAAACAAGTATTTAGAATAGAAAAGTAAGAATGTCAATCGAACGTTCTTTGATAATGCGAAATTATGAGTTAATGTATATTCGTTTAAATACATACATATATTATATATATTATCTATTATACATACATTATCCCATACTATTGGGTAAAATGGTATGCATAAATTTTTTGTTTGAATGATTAAGAAGAAAAAGTGAAAACAGATTTAAACAAAAATTAGATTCTGAATCACTAGGTCGTACATAATGTCAAATTATAAGCGATATCGTCAATAGATTGGATTTTCCATAACTTTTATAAATCTACGACACATATTTTAACGGCTGCTGTAATTTTTTTGTCTCAATCTGATGTACTTTATTTGAAAGTAAAGAATGTAACTGAAATGAAAGTATACTACCAATACAAAAATCTGTATTCCAGTTGTTTGTACAGGTAGTCCAAGGAAGTGTTGGGTGAACAGTTTATAAGATAGTAGAACACCCAAGCGATGATTACTCCAAAGTACCACATGTAAATGAAGGATACAATGATGGTGATAAATCCAATACCTGTAATTATAATTATGCATTTTTATCATCCGTAGTATGCAGCATTAAAACCGGTTTTAAGGGAAAATATATTGTTCTGGTATTCAGATTGTCAAACACATATTACTGCGTTCCACTGGCATCAATTATCTATTTTATATAAAGACTTCCTTACCTTTAAAAAGGGGACAAAAACACCATACAGTGATGGTGAATTTCCCACTGAACTGACCAAGACATAGTTCCATGTAGTATAATGGTCCACCGCATAACACCAAGAATAGAAGAAACGGAAGCATGAAGGCCCCTGTAAGCACAAAACAATGCTCTAAGATGTTCTCTGATACACATGTATCTAGCAAAGAAAGTGTAACATCGTATCTTAACGTGGTTAATTTGAATCTTAGCTTTAAAGAAAAAAAACACATATCCGGACAAAGGTACATGCATATAATTATGTAGTTTAAAACTGATTTTAAACATACATGTATTTGCAACTGCATGTCACAATACATTGTATGTAGACCGATATAGTACTTATCGCTCAGTAAATTCCGAATACATCCTGAAAATATCGTATTTGAAATTGTTATAACAAGTTACAGATTATCTCCTTTTTTATATTCGACTTCTAAAAACAAGAGGGCCAATATGGCCGTATATCGCTCACAAGCGACTTATGACAATATGTGACCAAACCTCAACCCTACACTATATATCATAAACACAAAAATTGACAAAGCAAACTTATTGACAAAACATGATGATTTGGTTGCGAATGTCATCTGTATGGCATACACAACGTTTTTGACCGATTGGCCTAGTTTTTAAACCTCAGATTATCCATATTCATACTCGACCTAATTTCAACAAGACAATCATACTGACAAAATTTCATGAAGATCAAATGAAAAAATACAACCTCTTTAGCATACACAAGGAATTTTGTATGATTTGACCCCGTGTTCTAGTTTTTAACCTCAGAGTATCCATATTCGAACGAACTAAACTTAGATGTCATCAAGGCAAACGAACTGAACAATTTTCATGAATGTCCAATTAAAATTGCAACTCTTTAGCATACACAAGGATTTTTTGTTATTTGACCCCGTGACTTAGTTTTTGACCCTAGGTAACCAATATTCAATCTTGACCTAGATTGTATTAAGACAATCATACTGACTAAGTTTCAAAGTTTCTAAGTGAAAAATGCAACCTCTATTGCATACACAAGGTATTTCTATGGTTTGACCCTGTGACCTAGTTTTTGATCCCAGACAATAGATATTCAAACTCGGCCTACATTTTTAAGGTTGTCATTCTGAATAAGTTTTATGAAGATTCAGTGAAAAATGCAGCCTCTATTGGATACACAAGTTTAAGTGTGGACATACAGACGGACGACGGACATTGGGCGATCACAATATCTCACCTAAGCACTTCGTGCTCAGGTGAGCTAAAAAAGGAATTAATGGCATATTGCAATGTAAAACATAGATCTTCTTCCCCCTTCCCCTAAATGTCATATATTATATGCAGCTTGTATACTCTTAGAAGTATACCATGTACAATAAATAATGAAAAAGGGAGATAACTAAAAATGGAGTATTATAAATGAAGTTTGATCAACATTCCGTTCACAAAACAGCTATGTACAAGGTGAGAATTTTTCATGTTAAGGGATATAACTAATGATATGGCAATGTACCGTTATAGTTTTTTTTATATCACGTATCCACTCAATGTCCTTTATCTTTGTACTCATTTTAAAGAAATTCTGTTGTTATAGCAAACGCAAAATAGCGGGTCACTATATTCAGGACGGCTTTGGCTTCGGCATATGTAAGTGAAGTAGTGAATAGTTCTTTGCACACGTTTAGAAAGTAGTGAACAGTATTTATTGCACACCAGCTTTGGTCAAACGGAAATGTAAGCGAAGTAGTGAGAAGTTCTTTGCACACATGTTATGAAATGAATGAAACTCACCAACCAATTTAAATTTTAAAAAATGGGTTAACACCACTCTTCGATGTGTAGCTTATAATACAATTACAAGTAATCAGTAGCTTACGTTATATTCACTCGATTGCTGAGTGTAGCATGAATGTCTGCACACATTTATTTACTAATCATTACACCAGTTGTTGATGCTTATTGAATTTCCTTCGTGTTGATGCCTGGAATCAACATTTGACTTGTCTCATCTGTTACATATACTTTTTCAATAAGAAATTTGAGTGTTGGTAACATCAACTATAGTCATAGTTTATTATAAAGATAAAGTTTCACTAAGAAACAATAATATTTTGGTGGCCATTTTTCGTAGTGTATGTACTGGATAGACATAGAAACTTCTTTTCGAGTTATTATTTCGGCTTATTGGTGTGACACAAAATAAGGATAAATATAGTTTTATTGGAGTACGCCTTCACTTTGATTTAGTAAAGACAAATATAATAATATTATTACATAAACAGGATAGAAAATGACATTTGTTTTCAGTTTTGATATTTTATTTTGTCATCCCAGATGCTGAATTTGTACATGAATGCCCTGTTAGCAGCCAAAAGGTATACCAATTATTTGAAGACTACTTCTTAGTGTCAGTGACGGTGTTTTCATTTTCAGAAAAACGACATTCCTCTTCTCAGGCTCTAGGATTAAAAATCACTGAAAAGGAACTTCGTCGACTGAAATGAGATCGTTTGGCCGTAACCCGTTTTGTCTAGGAAGAAACGAAGGAAAAGATAGCATCATTGTAAGTTTTAATGTCTATGGAACTATTTTTCCAAACGTCGAGTTTAAAATCGAATCGTTGGCACGGCGGCCATTTAATTTTGAGTGTATACAAATTTACAAGGCTTCCCTAGCCAATCAGAATAGGTAAAAACGATGAGGCTCAAAATGGGAAACGGTGTATACAAGATTGTTCACAGAGTATACGGGTTCATATATAGGAACTCTTGACCAATCAAAATCTATCAAATTTATCTGCAGTATAATGAAGACCTGTATAGTAAGCCTGGAGTATCAATAAGATATGGTAATGTAGTTTTCTATAGTACTGTACGGTACCTCCTATATGGTAAATGTGCTCTTTATAGCCTTATTCAGTACTCTGCAGTACATATCATACTGTAGTACTGTATAGTGTAGTACTTCCATACTGTAATGTTATATAGTGTTGTAGTTCTCCACAGTACTTTATAGAACTGTAGTACTATATGATACTGGAGTTATGTATAGTACTACATCACTACCAATTGCGCTCGGTATAGTTTTCAATCAGCTCCGCCGTTTATGCCTGTATATAATATTATATACAATCCAGACAAAATAAGTGAAATTGTAAACTACAGAGCTGTTCTGATTGCTAAATTCATTTTGTTTTAGGTCATTGTTTACTGGTCAGAAATTTTATTGCATAACAGTTCTCGGGTGACAGGTATAACATACCATTGGCTGTGAGTTCAAATACGAACATTTATCCCTTTGGAAAGATTTGGCTGTGTTGATGATAAAGAAAGCAGCATAAACTGTTAATATGGCATCATGTGGTTCAATTGAATGTATTTGAGCTGCATACCTGAAGCCGACTTCTGGATAAAGAATTACCCTAATTTTTGTTCAAGGTGTCCCTACAACTTTGGCTCCATAATTTTATGCACTGCTGTCAGTATGTATAATAAATAGCAACCAAGCATATGATTGTTGAGTCTAAATATATCTTCTGTAAACCCTATTCTTTTCTAATATTGGACTATGAAACAAGTTATATCATTACATAACCTATGTCCCTGTGATATTTTTAACATTTTGCCTATTTATATATATCTTTGTTTCGTGGTCAATGATACAGTATTGCATGTTTGTGTTTCGTAATTGTAGATGAAAAACAGGTTACCAGTACTTTAATAAGACAATTTAATAAGAGTAAAATACTATTATCCTGTTAATACACTGTTTAATATGATCCTGTAACTGACATAGATATTTAGACTGTAAAGATAAAATAGAGGTATGTAAATCTCGTTCATTTCTTTAGTTAACGGAAACATTTATCTTAACATTTAGCCAATATTTGTGTTTATTTCATCTGCGTATGGTCTTACTTTCGTATAATAAGAGTTAAAGTGTGTACATTGTGTATATAGCAAAGCCAGTATTAGATACAGACATTATGTTAATTTTAAACTTGTCTTGTTATATTGTATGCCTTGCTTTCCATATATTTTTAGTTAATTTACTTCGGAGGATTCAATCTTCTCTTCAAATACACCTTTTTTCGAAACTACTACATTTCTAGTCCCTCTTCAACATTGGTTGATTTCTCGTGCAAAATTATACTTTTAAGTAAGCATAAGATATTAGGCCGGTGCTATAGTCACTGTAGATGCAACACTGATTCATTCGAATAAAAATGTCCAATCCGACAATGTTCTTGGAACAGACATAGTATAAGTCAGATTGCTGTAAAAGTGTCCTTCTTCAGCCATAAGAAGTATATTTTATACACAAACGGACAAATTGGTTGCGATTGTGTATAAAGTATACGTCTTACGGCTGTAAGAATACACTTTTACAGAAGAACTAGACAAGTATTGTATCTATTTCATTAAATCGAAATATGACCGTTACTTTATGTCCCATTAATGCAATTTTTTGTTTTATCTACATTATATGAGAATCAATTAGTGCATGACAGATATTGCAGGGTAGAATATAAACTCTACTGTCCTAACTTGATTATGTCTAAAAGGCTTCAAAATGCATATTTAATCATGAGTTAAATGTAATGAAACAAACTACCAACATTTCATGTTATATGTATAAGTTTTATACAGGAAATGGTTATTTCTACTTAAACACGTATGGTTGGTAATGTCATGGAAATTGAATAATTTACCTCCACCATTTCTGTAACAAATATATGGGAAGCGCCATATATTTCCCAGTCCAATTGAATAGCCAACCAAAGACAGGACTGACTCGATTTGGCTTCCCCATGAACCCCTCTTTTCAGATTGAGGCGTAGTTTCTTCGTGCACTGGTACGTCAAAGATTTGAGATTCTTCTTCTTCGCCTGTATTTTCATGTTTGTCTGTCATTGTTGAGTTTGCTTAAAGAATATACCAGCAGGTTTGATATTAGAGAACCCTACGTCACACAGTAAGGTTGTTGTACTTATTTTCATACCGTACGTACTTCGTCAAAAATGTTTTGAGATAAACACTACATATTAATACATGTAACATGTAAACTCTTCAATCAATGATATAAATACAACTGGTCGAGTGGCGAACGCTCTGAATTACCAATCCGGAGGTCCCCGGTTCGAATCCTGGCCGGGGCACTGGGAATTTCAGAAGCGCTTTTTAATGTTTCCCACTCATCTATAGATAAACTGGTTAGAAACTCAGCGGTAGTCTGGCATGTATCGGTTTTTTCCACCGGACACGAAAACAAAAACACTGGGTCTATTGGTAAAAGAACTTGATTGATACTAATTTATTTATTCTCGATTGCAAAACAAGTTCTTACAACTTAGAATTAACGCTCTCGAGACCCATTCCAGATGGAATCAACCTCGAAGAGAGAGAGGCAAGGTGGAATTATTTGTGTCTTGCCTAAGGACACTGCCGACATGGCTATTGCGGGAATCGAATCCGGCAACCTTCGATCCTAAGGCGAACACACTAACATTGCGTCACGACGGCTCCAAAAGAAACCCGTAAAAGAACTAGGGTCTTCCACCCGAATTCCCTTGTATCTGCATCTGTATCTTCAACCTGCGCATGTCAGGAGTCTTGGCCGTTTCGATGAAGGAGAAATCCTAGCGTCAGCCGGGATCATAAACAAAATAAAAAAGTACATGTGCAACAAATATATTGTTTGAGACAAAACTATTTGATGAAGCTGTTAATTGTAACGAAAACACACAAGGCAACAAAAGCAACGGCGCACTGTGGTATTTCAACTTCTTTTTTGCCATTTAAATATGACATTGCTAGTAAAATGCGAAAGAAACAATAAAAGAACTCACCACTTTACCCCCTAATCCTTTGGAGCGATAAATCAAATATATATCAAATTTTAAAATATTTCAAACAACGAAATCTACTTAATTTTCACGCAGGTAATATTTTTGTAAGGTATTTAAATATTATGTAATACTATGCAACTTGTTAACAAAAGTATGTATCACCCTCCCATACAATTTCCGCCGTCTGAATGGTCCGCCATCTGCAAAAACAGGTAAAACCGTAATATACACTTGACATATCGCTAGTGTAATGCAATGATACATCAAGACAAATGCACTATAGAGTGTAAGAATACAAAGAGTAAAGATAAACCTAGCACCTGACAACTTGTTTATAGAATTATTTGGATGGAAACGATTGCCATAAAAACAACACAAATCGGGCATGTATAGACTTTCATAAATACAACAATATTGATCTTACAACGCTCTTATTAAGTCTATGATACCCGCGCAGTGACGTACCGATGAGGATGTCTTCGTTCTGTGTGTATTTATTTCAAAGATAATAAACTGACTAAACTGGCCGTTAAACAAAATTATTTGAAATGGTTAGGAAAGACGAACTCAATCTCTTATCCGTAAAAAAGGTTTGCAAATATTTCTTACTAAGGCGAAGCCAAGGTGAGGCTTAAATAAAGAATAAGCAAATTTATTTCATCTCGTTTACTTTTGTTTGTAATACATATACATGTACTTAAGAAGTTAATTTTAATGTCTGTATTTCAAGCAAGTATGTCAATTTTCGTTCCAGTATTTCATACTGTACATTGGACAAAATTCGCTGATCGTTCACAACTTTTCGCTAATTTCTTTCTACACTAACTTAAAGATTCATTCTTTGATATGTTCTTTTTTGGCGAATTTTAAACTCGCGTATAAGATCTTATATGATATCATATATCCTTTGTTATGACAGAAGGTTAAAATACAGCTTTTATTAAAATCCTTATAACAAGTGAATTCCATCTCGTAAGAGCTACTGAACATAGAACACACCCGGTGATTGTTGAAAACAGTCATATTGAAGACATACCACACTCTTCAAATAACAGTTTAACTTAATAGACGTTCATTTGTCAATTGATCCGTCTAATATCATATCCATTTGCACAGTTTATAAGATCAAAATATCATGTAAAACGTATTCTCCGTATCAAAGGCAGTTGTAGTAAAAGTATAACTAGATCAAGTCAAGATGAAGACCAATTTCACAAAATATAATGTTCTGTATCTATTATCCATGTGGTATTTTGAGATAATTTTATGTAAATGTTTACCACATTAGGTTGACATGCAAAATAATTATTTAACACAATTTGGCTAAAGGTCTAGTTCATTACGGGTCATAACGCTATGCTGCTTTGTATCTCTTGAACTGTTTTCGAATTTTAACATAATATGGAAACGCAAGGTACGGAAGTCGTAGTAATGCCTAGAACAGACAATATTAACCGACGGAAATTGCAACTTGTGGCCTCACAGTGAAAAATGCCATCACACGTCAAAAGTTACGTCATTATTTCACCTTAAAACGTTAAATTTCAACAGTTTCTGACCAATAACTGTTGAAAGGTTGCATGAATTTAATTTTGAGTTTACGTGTCGGTTTCAAATTATAAAATACAGATAAATTCGATTTTGGTTATAATCCACAAATTGTTACTGGAGTTATGGCCCTTTTCCACTCAAATTTGGTGGTTACCGATAAAAAATATCTTTGAACGGTTGCATGCATTTAATTCAGATTTTACATGTAGGGTTGTGATCATAACACTACATGTCAAATTCTATTTCTGTTACAATCTACGAATTATTACAGGAGTTATGGGCCCTTCTATCCTTATATATAGCAAATTTGCGGTTTTTGATCATCTGATCGTTATCTTATAATAGATAGGCTGGATTTCTATCAAATTTTCTAAAAATGAGCTTGTACATGTGTATACACATACCCGATGTGTCAGGGGCAAGAAACATGTCCCTATGGCAAAACTCAAGTCCACGGTGCAATGATGAAATTGAATTGAAATTTATATAGTAAGTATAGTTGTTTGTTTCCAACTCGTACTTTTAAGCTCACCTGTGAACAAAGTGCTTAAGGTTACTCTTTTGCCAATATAACAATACTACATGTACATGTATTTTCTACAAGAAAATGGTTTCACCTTTAAGGTCATGTACATTAAATTGCTAATTGTATTTTAATTCAACTTTGTTGACTTAAAAGCCTGAGTGGGGACATCCGTGTTCTATAGATACATTTCTAGTTTTACTTTCATCTTACATCTTTTTATGTGAAACAAATTGACGCCTTCCACAGAGGGGACAAATTTTGCCCCATGGAGTACGATCTGAACAAACTTTGGTTTTTAAGAACCACTACACAGCCAAAAAAGTAAACATTTAAACATTTACATGTACTGTCCGCTGAACACTTCGCTAAACCAAAATCTTATTCCGCAATCAGAGCATTTATTATTCATTAAGACAGTCAATAATTAAAGAAGTCATTTGAATTTCAAAAATGATAATTTACTAATAATTCTAACACGATATGCAACTTTTCCTATACAACTACAGAAGAAAATAATATATACATTTATTTACTATAAATTACATAACGTTTTCCACGGGTAATTCGTGATCGTCCAATCTCATTCTGTGTTTATAAGATACAAAATGTTGCTACGCATTGAATATAGTTCAGGATACTTTTTCAAAGACAATATCGTGTTAAAATCGAAAAATAAATATACCCCTGTGTTTCTCGTGCTTCTCACTCGCAAGTACACATCCGAACTTATGACTGTGTTTTAATCAACGATAAAAACAGGTACTCTTTATTATTTTTTACTGAGAATACGTTTTAACCGAAGGTACCAGAATTATTTTGATGCCGCTCAAAAGTACTTGAATATCAAATAAAAAAAATAATAACAATATTTGCGGGTATTAACATATACGTCATAAAGCATACTGAAATTAAAATTATTAAAGTTCCTACAGTATTGGCATAAAAGGAAAGCACGCTTTGTCATAGTATATTTGAATTTGTTTTTATCAAATCAGTCATGTTTAGATAATTTGCATGTGCAAGTAAACATTAAACAGTTGTTAATAGTCTGCTAAAACTGATATCTGCGTTATATTCATTCGCTGAAGATTTATCTGTTGCGATCACAGAGAGCTCTGTTCCACCATAGAGCATGGTCACTTCAACTGTTCGGTCAGAGTCTCCAGCTGTTTCCGATACATCTACTGTTATTTTACCGATTTGTATCTAACCGTCGTTTGTTGCGTCCTTCGGACTATCTGATGTAGAAGAATAAATTGGGAAGTTTGTAAATGTGCTTATTGGGTCCACCATCCTCTAAAGAGGCTATAATCAGTACGACCCGTAAATTGGGAAGCCTATCTTTGTTTGATTTTTGTATGCAGGGATATCTCCGCATTGGTTGTTTGCTGTCTAGAACAACCGATTATCCCTTACGTACATGAACGTCGAAGATATTTTTTTTTAAATACAGTAGTCAACCCCTATTTCGTGAATATTAGCGTCGAATTCGAGATTGCTTTGATCACAAAGGTTCGGCTATTGATCTGCTTCTAAATTTCATAGAATCGTGTCCGAATAGTACAGCTTCTTTTAAAGCAGCATTTGAGGAAAAAGAAATTTCTTGAAAACAACCGGAACCAGAACACCTGTTTTCCGTCCCTTTTCTTCCTCTCTGTAAAGAACTTTAGCTAATGTTTTAGGGACAACGTCATACGTTTCTTTAAACAGTTTGTCTAGAATGTTGATTGACTTTAATAGCTTTTCTTTATGTAGCTATATGCTTTCAACTTGTTTGTTACGTCTCCCGGTTTGTTACAAACGTTGGGAGGAATCTCAAAGTCAATAATTATGTTCTTCGTATGCTCGTCACCTTCTTCCGTGCAAAGTCTGCTTCTATCTAGGTATGGTTTAATATCAACTTCTGCTTTCCAGTATTATACGAATAAAACAGTTACCTAATATATAGTTAAACTAATAGGAACAAAAGGATGAGTAATACTATGCAAAATAAAGTCTCAAACCGTATGACGGGATGAGATGAACGTATGCGCAAAGTTTCATAAATATCCTTCAAGGGGTTGAATGATATAGTGACATGACATTTTCCACCAAGAGTGATATTGGCCTCCGTCATCATGATAAGATAGACATTTGATAAAATTTAGATGAAATATCAATCAAAGGGTTCAAGTCCCAGGCGCACTTTAAATACTCATACAAAGAAAAATAAATAAACTGGTAAAGTTATGATAGAAATGTGCTTTATTTATGCTAAACTACGTTGACCTATCCCAAACATTCATAAAAAAAACTGTTGTCAGAAAATTATTTCAATATCTCTGCTTTAATATAATAGCTACAAAGAGTGCTCCTAGTTTTAAGGAGATTATGTCGGATGACCTTTGACCCTTTCATGAGCCAAGCATGTCTGAAAACGGATTCTTCACATCCTGTCCGTAAGCTCAACATTCTTCAAAAGTTTCTGGAGATATAGCAATATGGTAATGAGTACTGGCATATACCCTTTCATTTTAGGTTTTGAGCCGTTAGTCTAACCTTGTCCTTCAAAGTAGCTCCCTCGGTTAGGTGCATGACACTCCTTTGTGTTATGGGCAACAACTGTGTGAGTATATTTGAAAATAGATCCATGTATTTAGAAGTTACAGCCCGGACACAAAGTGCAGATGGCCGGACTAATGGACGTTCTCATGAAACGGACTTTGTGAGATTATCCCTTTGATATTTCTTTGAAGTTTTTAACCATACACTACAATATTAACCTCGTGAGCAAACCAAGGAACGATAAGTTGCACACAAATACTAACACTCTAATTATTTATGTACAAATTCTAGGGTGCAGTTTTATCTACGCATACTGTGTACAAATGTACTTACAAAACATGCATAAAATTCCATTTTTTAAAAGCTTTCATGGGTTCTCAAAATTGTCCATTAACTTGAGGTCTGCGTTGTTAAAATGCATGTTGTTCTTTCACACTTAATCACGGACGGCCAACACTAGCTGTCCGGTTTATTTCATAGGGTGTAGAGCCAAAGGCAACCGTCTAGATAGGTTGCTTACAGAATGCACCTCATGTACAACAAAAAGGCCAATATGCAGTCTCTATATTCCCCTACACTGTCACTTAGGTGAGAGCGGACGTCCTAAAAGGTTGTACTGACGTGACTGTTCTTTTGTGACTGTTCTTTTGTCCTCGCAGATACAGTTATTTACTAAAGATGTACCTCCAACTTAGGTATGAGACATACTAGTATTTCTTAAAAACACAAATGATCAAAGACAAATTTCTCTTTTGTAGCCTCTATTTCAGTAGACCTACAGTATTGGCATTACAAACTATATAACAAATTGCACGAGTTATCATTTTCTACTTCCAAACAACATGCCACTTATTATCAACAATTGTCTTATCCAGAGACCTGTTGGTCTATACATGTTCATTAGTCATACATTCTGCTATCGCATAGAAAATTCAGTACAAATTGTAACTCTAACTGTGACGCCAGAAACTATATATATCTACGACTTAACTTCAGTACGAGTAGATTACGTTGCACGTGACTGCCATTATATCCGCATACGTTTCGTATGCAGTATTTGCTTTCTTGGTGTCATCTGTAAATTAATTCACTGTGCCGGTACAAAGTGCAAAGTTCTGTTGAACTCTTTAACTCTCTTGAATTCTATGAACAATATCATAATCTTTTAATGCATCCTCATGGATAACCAACACCACAATAACAATACTTTCAACCGGTCTATTGTATCCCATACAATTGTTGTCATATATTCTATTCAATTAATTACCCCAAAATATTGTAATACATGTATTAGTAAAATCAAATTCTCTACGCACGAATTTCAACAATCAAAATGTATGCTGCTTCTTGATATCTAAGATTCAATAGATTTTAAACTTCCGCAAAGATTACTTCCCCTTACAGTGTACAGAAACTTGAAATCGGTAGTTAGTGTATGGAAGTATAATACGCAGCTTGCCGTCATAAAATGGAAAAAAATCTTGTTTTTATTTCCATCCATCGCTGATTGCGAAGGTTATTAGTACGGTGTTGACCATCTATCCTTTCGTTCGGCTATCAAACCGGACAGAGCAGACCTCGCATTTGGGAATCACGTGTATTACATAGATTTATATACAAATACTGTTCAAAAGTCTACTTGTCTAAAGCCAGAAGGATGGAGCTTAGATGTTTGGTTTATAGCATTTTCTTAAGGACTTCTATTAAGATTGACGTTCACATCACGTCCCAAGGGTTGAAGCCTTGGTGGTCACTTGTTTTATAAATTGTTTATAGTCTCATTAAAACATAAAAAGTTACAAAAATACATTATAAATAATCCGTGGTACATCTAAACTAAATTGTACCCACGAATGTCGACATAAAACTTAAATGTTCATGCAAGCATTGGAAATCGAAACATTTTCTTTTTCGAATGAGTTATGTTTCAATACTTTCTTTTAACAAGTAGAGTTTTATGTGTAAGCAACTGCATATAGATCTACCTGTAAATTCCTGAAGTCATACAATTTGCATTACGACATATGGTTACGTGTAATAACGGCAAAATTCTATAGCATGTTGCATTGTTTAATGATTCCTAAACGTTTAACGACCTGTTTTTACTCACACGAAGTTGTCCCAATTTGCACATTGAATTCGATGAAAACATTCATCGCTTTTGTGATTTTAAGCTATTTTGTTGAAAACTACAAATTTATTTTTTGCATAAAAGTAAAGCCTCATACGTTTGTCTAAGGATTGTAAAAACGAATGCCTGTTTGATATTCCTCTCCTGATGACTTGTTTTTTGCAATGATAGACAGCTCTGTTCCACCATAGATCATAGTAATTTCAACTTCTTGTTTAGTTATTGCTCTTGCTTTTGGTAAATGGACGGTAATGTTACCGATCTGTTTGCAACCCTCATCTGTTACGTACTTTGGACTGCGTGACGTAGATGTATAAATAAGAACTTCGACCTTTGCCGCCTTTCTGTCTATGACAGTATACGAATGCGTTGGTTGTTTACTGTTTAGAACGATCGACTGTTCTTCACGTACATGCACGTCGAATATGTCTTTGCAGTAGTACATCCCGTTCTCGTCGTTCATCCACTTTTTATTTTCATCATGAATGTTCGCGTCAAACAGACTGTTTACTTCAATTCCAAATGTTTTTCTACTAATCCTGCTTCTAAAAATCATTGGATTTTGGCCAAAGAGTACAGCACCTTTCAAAACAGCTTTAGACGGTGAAAAAGGAACAACCACTTTGATGTCTGGGAACTTTTCGCCTATCATTTGTCGCAAGTTTTTGACAACAATCGCCGACTCAGAAAAACCACCGACCAGAGCAACTGTTTTCAGTTCCTTTGCTTCCTTTCTGTTAAGTACTTTTGCTATTGTTTTAAAAATAACGTCACACGTTTCTTTGAACAGACTGTCTCGAATGCTGGTTAAATTGAATAATAATTCTCTATCTTCGAATTTAATGAAATTGTTTACTTTCAACTGTATGGTTCCGTCATCCAGTCTGTCACGAACATAGGGAGGAATCTCAAGGCCAATAAATTCTTCGTCAGTCGAACCTATCGTCACTTTCTTTCGTTCAAAGTCCGCCTCCATTTTCAGTATCGCGCCAGGATTAACTTTACGAAATATTTCTTTCAACTCATTCCCCTCAAAGTTATCACGCAAGACCTACAGGAAAGCGTCGTTGATTCTTTGACCTCCTACACGACCACCAAGTGCTTGACAAATTTCACTGAGCAATCCAGTATCTTCAACTTTAACTGCTGATAAATCCGCGGTTCCCCCTGCAATTGTCAATAGACGAGGTTTAATTGAGTAAATGCAATGTACATAACCTATAAACATTTATCTACGTTAAACAATTTGAAGTGCAGACAGATACAGGGATGTTCAAAAGATACGTAATTTTTACATTTGTTTGTTACTTACCACCTAAGTCGGCTACAAGAAATTGTTGTCCTTTCGTTCCTAGGTCATTCATGTCTTTTTGTTTTCCTTCGGGCAAATATATGCAGTAGACTGCTGCAGCCTCGGGTTCCAGAGCCAACAATAGATTTCTTTCCCCGATACCAGCCTGTAACAAATATTTTAAAACTATATAAATTGTATACATGTATTACTTTACCTTTTATCAAATTAGAACAAACTGGCCGTCTTTCATTCATAAGGCTTTTTTTATTTTATCACTGCTTTAGGTGAAAAAGATTATTGAACTATTGCTTATCACATTCTGTTTACCTCGATTGCTGCCTCTCTCATGAACTTTTTTTCGTTTTCGTGCCATATTGCAGGAACTGTGACAACAAACAATGTCTTGTTAAGGTCAAAATACACTCCAGTTGTTTCAAATTTTTTCAAGAAGTGATCTTTTAATCCTTTGATTAGCAATGACATGATATCGAATAATGGAAACAGATGTCCTTCGTGGTCTTCAATGAGTTGGTCTGGATGTGATCTCTGAAACAGTGTAAAATGGTTTTGTTTTATTATCTTTTTGTTCTAATTGAATTCTTCTCGACTGCGACTGCTCTTACAATATTTCTAGATGGAA
>JAUMHA010107179.1:3787-17857 GCA_032359765.1 Saxidomus gigantea
ATGCAGTAGCACAGAATGGCTGCAGTAATGTCTCCAAAGTTCTTGAAAGCCTGAGCCTTAGGATTGGCGTATTGCATGCAGTTTAACATGGAAATGTCAGATTGTCCCAGACACAATGATTTTAAAAATGAAAAGCCATGCAATCAAAGAGAACTAGAAACTGTAAAAGATCCTGCAGCGAGACAGCGGAAACCTACACAATACCGCATTTCAAAGCAAATGAATTAACAAGTCAACAGAAATTGAACTGATGAATTTGTAACTGTTGTCTCAGATCCAGATTAAGATTTCTACAGAAGAGCATGTAAGGAGAAATCCCAGGATTTTAGTGTCATCTATATGACATAACATTTGCCTTTCCTTATCTGATAATATTGACTAATTATATAGCATGTGCTTAGACTGTGGCAAACTTAGGATATACATTATGATAGAAATCTCAATATTTTAAATGTTTCAAACCACTTTACAAACTACATCTATCCACACTTTATTAGATGGATTTAGCTGTGTTACTCCGTATTATAAATTCTATTACCAGTGTTAAAAAGTCGTAAACAGTATTTTTAAATTTAATGTTTTAACATTGTTGTCTGTGGTGCTGCATGGACTTTTGAATTAATTATTAGATGAGAATCATCTTCCAGGGGGGGGGGGGCGGTAATATCTGTTGGATTGGTATTTTTCTTCTGGGAACTGATACTTTAAAACATAACTTTGGCAACCTTTAACCTTTTATAGTAATGTTCATCGGCACTACTTTTCTTGTCAACACAAAATGCAGTCAGTCCCATATTTTAAGCAAGTACGAAATACATATCTGAAGAAATGTTTGAATATTTTTTTTATCTACTATCCATGGTGAAACAAAAATTGAATGGTCATTCAAAATTTTGGACTGGTCTTATACTCTTAGCTATATTTACAGGATGCAGTGAGTTTCGGGCTTTGATGTTTGGTTAGTAGATGTTGATAATATACCAGTACTGTTCTGAGCAGCTCATTGATTTTTGATGGTGAAGCTCTGGATTGTTCTTCTGTTTAGGATCAATTACAGTAGCATATGGAAATATATGCAAATGAGCCCATTATGGTCATTGATCTACCAGTAATTAATAGCAGGTCAACAAAGTTAAATTTTCATGAAAAAGTGATTTGGGAAAGAAGGTAGATTAAGATTGTATTAGAGATCAAGGAATAGGTTGTTACAAATTATTTAAGATATTTGACAAAGATGAAACATAATTGGCAGTCACTTTGTATAGTTCTAGAGTAGTGGACTTGTATGCCACTGGCTGCACTCTAGAGCAAGATCTTAAAATTGAAAGGTTTTTGAATACATCCTGGAAATAGAAAGAGAAAAAATTGAAGGATTTAAAAGAGAATTTAAGTTTTTTTTGTTTATTTTTGTGTATCAAAGCAGTATTACTATACTAACATTACTAGTTTTTTTATTCCAGTCACAATGTTGTAAATAAAGTTCACATCTTTTTCAACAGATTTTGTAAGTGTTTATTTTAATGAGAGAGGCTAGGCTGAAAATAGGTTCTAGCAGGAATATTTTATTTGTCCTGTCAAAACAATTTGAACCAGCTATAAAACCTTTTGGAAAAATGTTAAAATGACTGCTAAAATTCCTTCCCCACTGTGACCAGAGTGACAGTGTAGACCATAAACACACAGAGAGGGAATAAGGATCATTCATAAAGTTCTGTTTGTATTAGACTTTTTATACATCTGAAGGGATGTATTATGGGAACACCTGCAGCAGGCCGCTTTTTCATCAAATCTACATCAAACTTGCCAAGCATGTAGGCATAATGTCTGGGGCAAGTTTGATAACCAGCCAAATAGCCTTGGGTACTTGGATTATGGCCCTTGAATTATCCAAAATTGGCCGAATTAGCCTTGTCTTCTCTCAAAGTCTCAAAAAGATCCATCTGATCTTCACCAAACTTGCTTCTGCACCAAGCCCAATAACCAGCCAAATTGCCCTAGGCACTTTTGAACTATAATTTATCCATTCAATAGTTGAAACACTTTTTACAAAACCTATGAACTGTCAGATACCGAGTTTTGTGACAGTTTGGCACTCTCTGTTTCTATAGAATAACTGTGCTGTTTTAATAATATATTTAAGTGTGTAGTATTTTTCTGGTATCTGAGTTCTGTCTCATTCTGGTGTCTGAGTTCTGTCTCACCATCAAAACAGGGTGAAGGGCTTTTGTTCCAGAAATATTAATGTACTGATATACCAATACCAGTATATATCCATCTCTATAATAATTTGTGATTTACAGTCCTAAAAATGGAAAGATTTAATCAATTTGATGGTAACTTGGGACTGCGGCATGTCAGTAGGTGAGTGAGTAACCGAGATTGTCTTCAAATTTTGGTAGCGGAGATGTTTCTATGATTTCCTATGAGATTATATGTTTATGATGTGTGTGACATTCACATAATTAAGTCTACCTTTATTGTGTAATCATATCAAACTGGGGAAAGAGGAAATTGTAGCAACAGCAACAATTTCTATGAAACTTTGTTTTTTTTATTGACTTGAAGTCTTATAAGAGGGCCTCAGGCTCTGTAGTAGTTACAGGCCTACTTGGTAGCCAAGATGACTTAGAGTTTGATACCAAGTTATGTTGTTACGCAGCCTTCTCAGTATAATGGGTGCAGGGTTCAGGATCATGACTCTGATTTAACGTTTGACTGATTTGTGGAGTTGACCAAATGCCATTTACATGCAGGAGTGTACTGGATAAAAATTAAGTTTTTTTTTAATGTTGAAGCATTCATAACTTTTACTTTAATATTTTTTTCTACTTCAGTTTTATATGAGCAACAAACTGTTTTTGTCATTTTAAATTGAGAACAGGTTTATTCATTAGTAAGATTAGAAGTATGGTTTAGCTGAGCAATCATGTGAAGATCCCAGGCCTCATTGAATGAAAGCTTTTTCTTGATCCTAATTATGATTAGCTTGTAGGGCACACTGCAAGCTAAGACAAATATGTTATGTTTTAGTTATTAACAGCCATGGCATTTATTTCTCTGTACTTGTTTTTATGGCTATTAATTGCCTTTTCAGAGACTTAGGTAATCCATCTCCAATTTAACGGCAAATTTAGTCAAATTTTTACTTAAATGATTTATCGAAATGTAGTCATTTTTTCTCCACAAAAGTCGCATTTAGTGATATATCTGACATTATTTTACTGTATACATACCGCATTACTTCTAATTGGTGGCCCAAAAGTATTACTTATAATTGGTGCACAGACAGAGCTTATTTTACAAATTCATTATTTTACGGTGATTTTTCCCCAGTTGGACCATTTTAAGATGCAAAATTTTCCAATTTTGTTCGGTATTTTTTCCCCAAGAAAAAAGAATGAAAAGGACTTGTCACTGCATGTTTACATACTCACTATGATTAAAACTTGAAGAGAAAGTTCTTAAATACAGGAAAATGAAAAAGTTCATGACATTCATTAGGCTGTTTGATATGGCAGTAAATCCAAAACTTGAATGCAAACAAACAAATGTAACTTTACTGCTCTCTAATTACCAGGGCTATAAATTTCTAGTGTCTGGTCATTGTAATTGTTAATTAACATTAACTCGCAATGGTCTTGTGAGAAAGTAAAATAAACAAGGGAAAATAAATCTGCCAGTTCCATAATAATAAGAACATTTTCAGGTAACTGTAAAAGTTGACACAAGTAATTAGACAGACCAAGACAAGAAGGGGTCCTGGGCAGAAAGTCTCTAGGGAGTAATTACTATAGTAATTTAGGGAGCTATTGTAATAAAACAAATTATTAAGATAAACATCTTAGACAGTGACACTTCACTTTTTGTTAGCTGAAACAGTCAAATAGTTTATATTATTTTTATGGGTCTCCATAAGTGCATGAGGGCACCAGTGATACTGTTTTTGGATTGTGACATGTTGCCGAAGAACTAAATAATAAAAGTCTTTTTCTCTTGGGGGTTATATCACACACCTGAATTGTGTTCACATTTTATTACATTCTAGGGTTGCAAAATGTGTACCTCACTGGCAGTTGACATTTATTTATCTTCTTCATTTGCAATTTATCATATTTCTTGCATGTATTCTCAAAACTTAATGTCAACTTTTTACTGCATTAAATATGACAAACTTGATGTCAAATTTGAATGTGGCAAACTAAAAGTAAAATACTATGTACATGAAAATTTCATGCAATGTATAATGAAGTGGATCATTTAAATTTTGATAGAAAATCAAGTCCTCAATGTATAATCTAAGGACAGTTTTTTTCTGTGAAATGTGTCTTATTTTCTGCTAATCCCATCAATAAATGTCTCACTTATAGGTCCGAAGTTTTGCATTCCTGTTCAGTCCATTCCAACATTAGATCTTAGTTCCTGTTGTCATGGTTGTCACATTGGCAACAACTGGGCCTTAAATCTCCTTAAAAAAAGCTAATGACCAGACACCTGATGTGGTGAAGTATACTAGGGGACAATTTATGTGCAGCTCTCTGTAATCTGAACTGCTTTAATAAATACCATCAATACAGTGAGTGTAGAAAATATCATGCAATAAAAGTATCACTGAATTACTGGAGGTTTCTTTGTATGTCAGACATGTTTGATAATTTCATTGGGACACTTAAAATGTAAATTATTACATCTCTTCCATCCAGGTGTGTTAGAACAAGAAGCACTTCAAATGAAATGATTGTAATTCTTACATGCAATTTCAGCATGTCATCGGAAGTTTTGTGTTTAAACGGAAAGGTTGGTTCGAGATAAGAGCTTAATTGGAAACCACTTTCAACAGTCCTCTTAAAAACCGAAATAAATTTGATTCGGAGCTTTCAAGAGTAATTTACATGTCAAACAAAAAACTTAACTGAGCTTTATTCTTATACAATCTTATCAAGTCAGATTTCAATAAAGTTTGAATTAATGTCTCGTAAAACAGTTTGGCAAGTAGAAGCTAAAACCCATATATAGATGAAAAATCACACACAAACGAGAGGCCGTCTTTTGAAACTAATTTTACTTTAGATGTTTTATAAATATAATGGTGGAGTCAGTTGAATTGACAAAAAGTGATTACGTTAATTCTGGCTGTTATCTTGAAGGCTGTAAGACAGTTAGAAGAATGGATAAGTCTGTGGTTTGAATAATACATGGATGTAATAAATTTGATAAAAAGTTTGGTGTTGATCACTCAAACCCTGCTGCGGCAACTGTGCAGAAGTTAAGTCAGCAAAATGATTAGCGAATGATTCAGCAGAATGTATTTTTGGAGCAGTTTGCTACGTTTTGACATAATTCACAAATATGTATTTTTCAAGCATGCTTATATCAGGTTCCTGTTTCCACTAAACAAATACCTGACAATGAAAATTTTGCGCAGGTTAGCAACATAGATTTTTACGTAACTTTGTAGCCAAAATGACTGTTATCAGTTACCATTTAAGGAGATAAAGTAATCAGTAAGAAAGTTTGCTAGTTGATAAACGACAGGAATCCCCCTTGATCCTGTGTACAATCATTATGTAATGCATTGTAATGTTAGAGAGAGCACTTCATAGCACACCTGGTCACAGTGTTCTCGCTATACAGTTATAGCAAACATTTGAACCCAGTCTCCAAGGCAATGAAAGTGACTGCATTTTATCAATATCAAGCTCAGTCAGTCTTTGCCAGTTTCATTTGCCTCCCTTTGATTACTCTCAGGAAGAGATAATAGGAGAGTTGAGGAGATGATGTTAGATATAATCCCACGCTGTTCCTTTCATAATGTTTTCATCAGCATGTTCATACCCTAGGCCACCCTGCATAAGGTCAAATTGTAACTATTCAAAAGTCGTATTTCATTCTTTAATTATGGGAAAGATCTCCAGGGCCAAACTTGTTGCATTTTTCTCTGTTTTGTACCAAGATGTATTCTTTTTCATTTAAAGAAATTTCATTGAATAATACGAAACTGTTTAAAGTTATTCCATCTGTGCCTGGTGTGTTAAGTTTAATATTGTTTGACGAAACTAGACAGTAGGTTATATGTAGTGTTAACATTGAGCCACAGGTCATGAATAAATTTGAATTTCTTGACTAATGTAAGAATGGTGAGGGTCCCCAATTCTCATCAAGTTACCAGTATTTGCATTTAGTGCTGTTGCATAAGTTAACTTTTAATTCCTCCCATTCAATACACATTGATAGTAAAAGTACAGTATTTTTATTGCTGGGTCACAAGTTCCACTGAGTGTCCTGTCAACACCAATAATGTTCTCTATTATGAGACCAAGCATCGGTAGCTGTTCACTTAAAAACTGTTTTGACTAATTGATATAAAGTAATATTATTTTAAGAATCTACAGTTTAACATAGATGTAGTTTTAACTGTTTTCTTAGAAAGTTAAAGGACATAGGCTAACTCAGAAAGTTAAAGGAAATTGGTTAACTTTTATTAAAAAAATATATGGCAATTACAGATACAGTAGAAGAGAGAAAACAAGTGAAGCTGAAAATGACACACTGATTTAGAGCCAATGGCTTTAAGAGGTGCATGTCTTTCAATTTGTTTTATTAAATTGTGTCATTTTCCTGTGACAAGGTGTCTGTAGGTTAGACTTCCATAAATAACTTTCAGTGTGAAATTGATAAATATTATTTGGTATACTGCATAATTTATAAGCATTTGTTTCTATGAATATAATATCCTCCATTGTTTAATTACAATTCAGTAAATGGCCAGAACAGTAAGCCAACAATTTCTATTAGCTAATTTGAAGTATTGCTATGCCATACTTGAATCATCTGTTGCTGCATGATTACCCGCTTATAGACCATGTTGCTGGTAAAAATCCCTACACCTTTTGTCCAACCATATTTTTAGGGAACAGTTCTGCAGGAGCAAGCAATATTATAGGTTACCTGATCATTCAATCTGTCAGGAACATGTGACTGTATTATGTTGCATAATGTGCCACTCGGCAGGATATAGTTTCCAACTTTGATTTTAAATTTTCAACAGTTCTCCTGCTTATTATCACAAGATTTTAACATGCTTTTGTGGGAGTGTAAATTAATTGATTGTGCTAATTTTAAACAGTGACAACTGCAGGTGATAATGGAGAGTGATTTAACTCCCAATGTTGTATCTATTTTCCACCTTTTGGTAGGAAGTAGATGGGCAGTCTGTCAATTATTAGAACCTGTGCTCTATTGGTCTAAGCAGGAGGTGTCATAAATTATAGCTGGGAGTGTGTTGTGGTAGTTACCTGGGAAGGTTTGGGCGTCAATATAGCAGATGGCTGGTGCCCATGATTACAATGCATGCTGAGCTGAACTGAAGTTGCTTAAAATTTATGGTGACATAGTCAATGACTCTTATTTCATTCTACAATCAGAGTGAGCTTTCATTGGCATAAAATCATTATTTAAATTTAGCTTAGTTTTGAATTTTATGCATTTTCTATTCAAGAATTTGAAACACATTTTACCTTTTTAAGCTGTAATCAGTTGCTTAATTTAAAAAACAAATACATTTTTAATCGGAGACATTAGTTTTGGTGAAATTTGATAATTTAGTGCTTCACCTCAACTGATCAAATTGATACAGTAATCATTCAGTGTTGAGCAAATATATTTTATTATGTTTCAAATCTCAAAGGGATTTGGTTTCCATTTACGAGATCAAGTGTTCTAATTTGGAGGTGATTTAGAAATACTTTGGTTGCTGTAAAGTTGAAAAAGGCAGAAAGAAAGTTTTGTCCAGGTGGGAAAAATGGACAGGGTAGTTTTTCAATGTTTGACATTTTGATCAGTTAGCGACTAAATTCCTTATTGATTTGCGTGTTTTGTTGATATAGAGGCTAATAGTGTGGTACAATCGGGGTAAAGTCCATGAAAAATTTGTGGTAGCGTTTTGATTTCAGTGACTGCCATATTAAACATTAGGCAGGTGTGCTATACTTTGATGAAGAGATTTGGGGAAATCTAATTGTAGCTTATAGTGTACAAGGATATCGGGTAAACATCTAAATTGATTATGTCATGTGTTTGAATTTATTACATTGAGATTCACCAAAACATGTTTTGGCACAAGAAATGCTACCTACCCATTGGGTATCTTTGTAGTACTAATATAACTGTACATTTCAAGCAGTAGATCTGTTGTGATAGGATTATATAGGTCCCTAATATTAGCTTAAAATCAAATAATTTATACAGATAATAACTGCCCAACTAAAAGGACCGCAGGCATTAAACTTGACATACAACAAAACAGCAGCAATAAAGAGAAGTGCAGACCACATGAAACATAAGGTTTATCGAGTTATTCTACTTCTGCTTATTTTTTTTTGCATCACTATACTTTTTAACTGGTGGAAGTCTTAATATATACAAGAACCATAACCCTACCTTTAGTATGTTATGAATTATCTCCCTTTGTAAATTGTATTTGTCTTTGTCATAATAGTCTACTTTTGTGGTTGAGTGGTTAGTAGCTGACTTGAAATCACTGTAACATCTCATAGGATGAGGGTCATGGGTTTGCAACCTGCTACTGACCTTGTCTCTATATGAGAAAGTTGGCAGTTTCTTATGGAGGATAGGAGTCTTGTACTGGTTCTGCCTAGGAAAGAAGTTCTGGTAAACTGCCCGCCTGTTTTAAATGACCCAAAATATGGTTGAAACAGGTGTATAACTCCTACAACAACACATTTGTCATATATTGATAACTTATCAATAACACAAGTGTACAAGTCCTACTTCGCATTTAAAAAACCTGTTTTGAAGTAGCAAATTATTACCTTAAAATTTCCAGCTGTGGCATTGATTGACATCAGAGGACCGCTCCAAGTTCAGACTTTTCTATTTAACAGGATAGACAATTTTGGGAATGACTTACTGTCAGGAGAAAGCATTGAGACATTTCACAGAAATTTATACTGACATGATTAATTGCCACACTTAAGTTTTAAAGGAGAAAATATTGATTCAGGAGAACTAGAAATTAAACACCTCTCAAAAACATGCAGGAAAAACAAGTCTCTGCTGCAAATTGATTTTGCAATCTTGAATCATCCAACAGTGATCGGCTGGACCAGGGAAAACATTTGAAGAGCATTTCACACTTGCTTTTAATTGATTTTTCAATTAAGGGCATGTTGAACCTAAGCATTGTCAGTTTCCTTAGATGTTGCGAATATTTAACTTAACCTGTAAATTGATTACAATTGATTTTCTGTCATGCAGACAAACACTAAAATTGCTCAATTATACATTCAGAGGCAAATTTATTAGTTGTTTTATTGTTTTTCCAGTTAATGTTTGCAGCGAATAAAGAATGGTTTGAAAACTAATACTGGGTCAAGTGTTTGTTAATTGTCAGAGAATTATTTACACTTAAATGTTCTAGGAGAAGACTATAATACTTAACAAACTACTGATAGGAACAATTTATGGTTAAATCAGAATTAAAATTGAAATCAGCATTTCTATGCTGGTGAAGACAGAGATACTTTGGTACTTTAAAGAACTTGCAATAAACCTTAGATTTTATGTATCTGAGCTATGAAGGAGAATTTGGCCTCAATTAGTCACGCTATACAGATTTCAGTGATGGATGTCCCTTGACCTGCTATATTATTCATCTTGCAAGAAAACTGGAGCTGATCAATTTTTCCCCAATTTATTTCCTGGTGTTTGAGACTTCAAAAGGAGAGAATCAATCAAATCACCTTTAAAGCTATATTTGAAACCTAGCTCACATCAGCATGTAAGAGCAAATGATATTTAAATGTGTTTGGCAACAGTAGATGTAGGGACTATAGGCTGGCTAATAACTCCATTCTGTTCATCAATTCATCTGCAGCTTCCATTGACATATGTGTTACAGAGTTATGCCCCTTTGACTTCAATAATTATGATTCCTTTTATGACATTTAGTTGCAAATGAATCTCCATAAATAATGCAGATATTGGGTTGAAACTTACAAAGGTGAATCATTAAACTAGGTCATAGCATGAAGTCCAAATATTTTTGGCAAAGTTTAGCTCATCTAGCCTGGAATTTCTATTTTCATAAGTTATGCAGATGTTGGTTGATACCTTATTTGACCTCAATGAACAAGGTCATATCATCAGGTCTGGTAACTATGCTTCTAAACTTTTAGCCACTTTTAGAAGTAGGAATTTGGTTTAAATCAGGGGTCTGCTGTATACTGAGGAATGTATTTGAAATGATTTTCTTGACATTCATATCATGATTTTTTTGTGTGTGAGGAGATATGACATGTGCCGGCTGTCAGGATAGTGGACACTAAATTAGCAATGAGGATTTATGTCCACCTACTGTCCTTAAGCTATGTGATGATGGCTTGATTACTTACATTTAATGCTCTAGTATCAGCAATGAAAGCTTTTCATTGCACTGCCCAAGTATCAGTTTAGAATACCATTTCTAGTCAGTTGGTTGGTAAACTTTTTACTATAGCTATTTTTTAATGACTGACTAGCCTATTGAATCAAGTTAGTGCAACTGTTCTTACATATTACAAAATATGGTTTATTATTTACAAATAAACCAGTTAGTCAAATTTTAAAAACTTCTTGTAGTTTACTGCTGCTCTCAGTTCAAACTCTTTGCTACTTGTTTCCCCAATGCAAGCATTTGTGGATATTATTGCCAGGTTGATGGTTTAGTCAGTCAGACTGTTGAAATGAAGATTTTGCTTTTGACCAGTAACTTGATATGGCCAATCAATCAGACACTATTGAAATGAAGATTTTGCTTTGACCAGTAATTTGATAGAATTAGCTCACCCTGTTACATTTAGAATTGACTCTTGGTGGAGAATAAATTGCTGATTTCATAAAATAATATTTGACCTGCACAGTGCTGTAAATCAAAGTTGACAGGACTCGCCACAACATGTGTTGAAACTGTCACAGTAAATTTATGGAAATTCATCTTTCAAACATTTTCACTGCAATAAATAAGGTGTCACATTTACTGTTCTTGCAAAAAGATGAGCAACCTGCATTATTTACAGTTATGTTGTCAACAATATAAGTCAGACCTATCTCAAAATGTTTTTCATCCAAGGAAAATATAGAGCCCATCCAGAGAAAGAATGTTTGGAAAATTTGATATAGAGAAATGATGAGCAGTTTTACTGCACATCTGATCAGTAAATTTTTACTTACAATCATATATCACAGTATAGGTTGATCACCTGCATGTATAATGCATAACTGCATGAGACCTGACAATCATTGTGATGTAATGCTCACATATTTTACCATAGTAAAATTATGCAAGACTGCCAGTTTATCTCAGTACTGCAGACATACAGTAACTGTTTTGGACTAAAGGTGAAGAACTGTGCCACACTTGAAGTTCATTTAAATCAGGTACCACTATACTTCAAAGAAAGGTATACAGATGTAAAAATTGTTGACTTGCACCGGTGCTAAGTATTGTTTGTCACCAGTGTTTTTTCTCTTTTTGTTTTGGGAACATGACCATTACCTTTCTGGCAGCTTTTATAAAATTGGGGAAAAAAATCTGTATTTTGTCAAGACTGTTTAAGTTGTTATTTTTATAAACAAATTGGGACAAGTACAGTAACTTTATGGACATAACAGCTATGAAAATTGTCAGAAAAACCCTGGTAGCAATTCATGCACTGCATGTACTTAAAGCCATTAGAAAATTCCAGTATGTACAGAAAACCAGTATGCAGTTGTTTAATAATATGTATGAACGTGGAATTATGATACATTTTTGATAGTTATACAGTAACAAGATCTTGTTATAATCTGTTAAAAACATTTATGCATATTTTACCTCTGTGAATAACAGTATACCCCATAAAGCTCATATCATTGGACAATAAAGTGCGAGTTTATGAAACTTCTGAACCTGCCCTGATCATAAAGTATGAGTAAAAAATGTCTCTAAATACATAACACATGGTTCCCTCGGCCTGCCAGAAGCCGTGGTCGCCACTTTGTTGTGTCTTTGCTATATTATTTATGATTAAAAAACATGTGTAAGAAGTTAAGTCTTTCATCTAGGGCTGTTTTATAGCTGATTTGTGTACAGATTTTCAGAATTTATTGTATTTATGTGGTTATGTATGCCAAGTCGTAACTCTACTAAATTTTATCTTATAATTATTATGTTCTGTACAGTCTCTCATATGAACTGTCATTTTTGACAACAATTCAATTTCATTTCCTTTCCTTTTGCATGTTTAGTTGCACTTAGCCAAGAACCTGCTTGATAGTGGTAACTTTGAGTGCTCTTTTAAAATGCTATATAAATGATAACAAACTGAAACCATTTTGCCTCACAGATTTAAATCTCATATGACAAATAATAGTATCAGTATTTGAAGGTCAGATTATGGGTGATAAAGATTTACCACAAATTGCAGGTGTTCCTATTGTCTTTATTGATGATAGTTTTTAGCTCTTAGCTGTAACTGTTAATAATCTTAACGCTACTGTAAGTTTGAAAGGTAATTGTTTAGGACTTAAACTAGATTCAGAAACAGATAGTATTAAATTGTTTGTAGATATGTAAAGATTTGACAGATTTTTGTACTGTTTGGAAGCTGATGAAAATCCGATAGCAACTGATAATTAACCACTGCAACTAATTCTGATTGTTGTTAGGAGTGACAAAACTTCTAAAATGAAAAAGAGCCAAGACAATCTTCTTGTAATTTATGAGTGAATTTGTTTGTTCAGTGCTTTGAAAAACTAACTGACTGGTCTCAGGTGATGTAACTTACAGTCATCATTCCAGTCACCTCGCTTGTCACCTTCATGCACCCGCTCTATGCTTTCTAGTGCATCAGCAAAGCTGATGCAAGAAAACACCATCAGAATGGACAGTGCATCTTGGAAATCAGAAAATATTACTCAGTAATTTACAGAATTTTCTAGTCAATGGATGAATTTAGTCTACTTGACTGATTGTCAGTTGTTTCATTAGTCTGTGCTGTTCCATGAATTGTTCATCAAAATATTTCAAAATTACTATGTAGATAGTAGTATGTATTGAAAAATTGAAAAGCTGTCAAAACATGATATAGATAAGCTTGATTACTGTGGGTTCATTGGGCGCTATATTGTGGCGATATCATTGTCGTGTAAATAATTACAAATATGTGAAATTTTCTTAAAACATTGTAATTCATTAGTAATACATTGATTAGAAAGAATTCTGCTGAATTGTAGAGCAGGTCTTTTACATACAGATATGATAAACCTTTTGAATTACAATATGACAGTTTATGATTTATGGGTTTGTTTTATGATAACATTAAAACATACCTAACATGTAATTAAGACAATATTGTATTTGTCTGTTTGACTGTTAATACCATTGTATGTAGCGTTAAATATCTCAGCATGGTTGACATGTACCACAGTTTTTTTTCTGGCCGGTAGTGACTGTTGGTTTGTAATGGCGTTTTGGTAGTGTAACATGGTGGTTGTTACACCAGTGAAATGGAATATGCTCATTTATACTTTGTAGATAATAACAAATTAAGTAATCAATTTTCTTGATCTGTCATATTATGAATACTTACCATTGGTACTTCCAAGTTTTTTTGTGAAACCTGAAGTTATTTTCCAAGGAAATGAAACAAAGACTGAATAAAGTAGTCCTCTGATAGTAATTTGATGGTGAATGGCCCATAAAATCAGCTGCTTCCTGGTTTTGGCCCCTATCAATTTCTGTCTAAATAGACAATAATGGTGATGAGTAAGGGTGAGGCCCTTCTGATTAATGAACTAGCAAATTCTGGTGCATCTAAAGCATCATAGTATATTATTCATCTTTGTATGCCGTTTTAAACAAGTTATGTCATTGGAGCCCTTTAAGTTGTATCCCATAAGATTTAATTTTATAGTTACTAACTGCATTGCTTTCAAACTCTGTACACATGTACAGTTACATTTTATTTTTTAGTTTCTCCAGGTTCTTGAAATTATCTTCTATCATACACTTAATAAGTAAAAAATGTATGATTT